>CM022491.1:19235243-19286863 GCA_011952105.1 Coreoperca whiteheadi | reverse complement strand
TTGTTTATTTTTTTTTTTTTTTTCCTACTCTCTTTTTCTCTTTCTTTTTTTCTCTCTTTTTTTTCCTTTGTGGTCTTCCTCTTTTTTTTTTTTTTTTTTTTTTTACTGTATCTGTGCACGTGTGTGTGTGTGTGTGTGTGTGTGTGTGAAATGCTCTGTGGTATGGCCACTCTTCAGTCATACCCAGCCTTCCCATCTTTACAGTTTACAGTGTTTTTGTGCTGCCTTTGTCCTGCTGCTCAGGTTTTGAATAAATGCCGGACATGTGGCCTCGCGCCTCGAGCTGCGCAAGATCGATTCCAGCTGTTACGCAGTGCTGTAAAGTTGGAGTTGTGTATTCCTTTTCCTAGTACCACAGCTGTTAGTGTACAAACGAATATATCGGCTTTCAGCATCACCATCTTTAAATCACAAATGCTTTTGTGGTAGACAAGTATCCCTGCACGCCTTTGACATCGACCAGCGCCGATGGCCGAGAACGTCAGCTTGATTTGCAACTGTTAGAATTTTCATCCTGCAACTGTTCTTTGGGTCACCAAATCAAGATTTTATCTTTTTCAGGTGAGAAATTCACTGTTCAGACTTTCAATGTGTGGTAAATGCATCAAAGTAATGTCCACTTCAAAATTGGCCCCAACACTTTCAGAGAAATGAGGACCCACTGGCCAGGTGAGATGTCCATGGACATCACTGATGTCTCCATAGAGTTTTAAACATTAGATGAATTAACCTTTGTAAGCTAAGATTAGGTCTCAGAGTTGAGTTAATAATAATTTGCAAATGCCAAATTGTGTTTCATTGGACTGGTAATGTTGTACAACAGCGCTGCTTCTGTGTATTTTTGGCTCCTTATATATAGATTTCACCAAAGTTTTTACTGTAAATATAAATGAAAAGAAACATTGGCATACAAATAATAATAATAATAATCTTTATTTGTATAGAATCTTTCATGCAAGACATGCAGCTCAAAGTGCTTTACGACAAAGAAAAGACATGCACAGAGTGCAAAACAGAATGAACATAAAAACAGGGATAGAATGCCACAGTTCATGTAAAATGGAGTAAAAATAGGATGAGAATAGAATACATGCCACTTCACGCTGAAGTAGAGATATAATGATAGAATGCCCTACTTATTGTAAAATAATAATGGGGAATGCATAACACAAGATGGGAAATAAAACCCACTAAATTCTAATAATAACAAATAAATAACACATAAAATGCATAAACTCTAGTAAAACACAGCCTTTTTAAAGGGGTGCAGCAGCGCATAAATGCGAAGCAAAGAGCTAAAAAGAGTTCCGTGCCTGCATCAGGAAAGTCAGATCTAAGTTAAAGGCTAAAGCTGAAGAAATCTAAAAAATATTTAGCGAGCTGGCATCGCTGATATCCCTGATAGATCTGGGGTGCAAATATGCATTATAGTGAGGATGCCAAGTATCTGTTGACTGCGTCTCGCTGTCAGTGTGCTGCGAAAGCTCTTGAAATGCTAGTGAGCTGACCTCTGAGTTGAGCTTATTCACAGGTGTGTAGTGTAATCTCCAGAGCCTGGCCGAGCTGGTGAGTTCAGCAAGAACGCTGTGGTCCAACTACAAAATTGAGGGCTCCTCAATTCAACTTCCAGTTTGAACTCCCAGGGGTGCGAGTTTGTTCATGGCGTACTCTGTATTGAGTAAGGGCTGTTGAATTATTCCAAACCTATGTTCCACCCTGGTAGTGCAACAATGGACCACGTGCCACATACATTTCTTAAAGGAGCAAGTCAATTGTTTATTTTTGGAACAATAAGCTTACATCAATCTTACTAATTCCTGATGGCATGAGCTTTTTATCCATTGTACATTGTTTGCTGATAACTTTACTGCCCATAAGTGAAGGTCAATGAGTCAGTATTCAAATGTGGGAGTAGGCAGCGAGCAGAGGGTGTGATAAAGGCTGTTGGTGTGTCAGTGGGGGCTACTTCCTGTCTGACCCCGCCCACTGGACTTCACTTAAACGGTACCTACCAAGACAAACAGGCTAATCCTGGAATAAAGCCCCATCACAGTGGTATCAGGAGGCCCAGCTTTTTCCTCCCTGCCATAGTCCACACAATGCAGAGGAATTGTGCGTGTGCGTGTGTGTGTGTGTGTGTGTGTGTGTGTCTGTAGAGGGGTGTGAGGCTGCCTTTCATTTTTTGTAGAGGATGTGAACTTTAGCTTCTTTTTTTTTTTTTAAGATAGTCCAGTCCCACTTCTAATGAAGAGTTTTAGACTTTTGCTGTAAGTTAGTGCCATAGCTGCAGGCATGACTTCTTCTTCATTTTCTTTCTTTTTTTCTTTTTTTTTTGTCTAAAGCTAGATTGGAATTGAGCAGCCATTGTTTCTGTCACCTGATAAGACTGAACATGTCGGATGGACGCGGTTGGCTTTTTATCAGCAGTAGGTCTTCAATAAGAGCCTCGAGCTCTGTCAATTGACAGATTTTCAGTAATTTCTCCGCTCCATCAGTTCCCATGGTGTCTTAATCAGATGGACGGCAGCTCCAATTAACCAAAGCGCTCTGTTCTTGCTGAAGGCTCAGCTGCTATCAGAAACCTGCACATGACGCTGCCACATGGATACTGCCGCGTAAGCTTACGAGAACAGAGAGATGAGAATAAGAATTGTTTTATTTGCTAAGCACAAACAATATGCAGAAATGTGTCTGTTGCAGGAGCTATAGTATCTCTCTCAGTACTAATGAGCATGTTTGCTTGTCACAGAAAACAAACCCCATTGTAATGTGATTGTGGCAATATCGCAGGCAAGACAGGGTTCACGTAAACACTATATGATTATGTTTGTGTGATTATAATCACATAACCATCCATTTATAATGCAAATGATGTGTTGATGGGCTCTTCTGTGTGTGGTACAACAGCTCAGAGTACATTTGTATTTTGGCTTTGAGCACACTAATTATGTGTTTTAGTTGCGTAGGTATTGCCTTTTAAAAACAGACACAACTGAGGAGGAGTGAGGAGGCTGGCATTTATTCAGAGCATACCCTCAACCACAACAATGGATTCAACTGCTTTCCAACCATTGTTTCTAAGACATCCATTTGTGATCGCAGACAAATAGTCCAAAAGTTTTATTTACTGTACGTTTTTGCTGGACGGTTTGTCCTGTAAGGGTCACTATTTAAAAAGTGTTGCCTGTAGAATTGATATTCTGTACACTTTTAGCCTATTAGCCGGTTGTGTATGATGGCCTTAAGAAGCCAACCTATAAAAATACATTTTTGTAGGCATGGCAAATAGCCATTGCCTCTCGTGGCCAATGGGTGTGGTCTTTAAGTTCAGCTTCTCCCTAACTGGCAAATGATTTTGCCTCATGAACTGTAAAGTGTCAGTCAGCTCAAGTGCATTTTTAAAAAAAAGCATTTAGTGAGTCATGCCTTGTGAATTGTGGCCGGACTTACCTGATTATTAACATGGCTCTACTAGGCAGTACTGGTTTACTGCCACTGCAGATGCAGTATTACATTAGTTTCATTATTTTACTGAGAGACGACGACTGTTCTGACCAGTTGCAAGCCAGTGAGTAAATGTAGTACAGGTGCACGCTGGTGTTCTGAAAACAACGGGAAGTTACCAACAGGGTTAGCAGTTGCAGCGGCAGCAGTGGCTGTGACACGCAGCTAATGCAGGCAATCAAGGCAGTTGACTCAGTGTCAGACTTCGAAAACCCCAGCGCTAGGGTCAGGGGATCATCAAAGTCATTAGGATGCACCATCTTGGAACCACGACTGTCACAAAAGGTCTGTGCTAATCAGTCTAGTCAGAATTTCATGGCAATCCATCCAATTCTTGAGATATTTCAGTCTGGACCAAAGTGGGGGCCTTGCCCTGCGTGACTGACCAACATTAGCATCTCCATGTTGCTAGCACAAACAAAGGAGAGCTGGGGGGCTGGGGAGTGCTGCAATCAACCCGTGATCCATTTCTCACTTGCCAGGCAGAATTATTGTTTATGAAACCGAATCATATCAGCAGGGAAACAAGAACAGACATCTGATCGGCTATTTGCCAATGGTGATGAAAACTTCATCCATGGCCAGTTCTTCCTCAGTGACAAACACCGCAGCCAAGTTTCCCCGATCGCTCAGTTCTTCAAGAAAATGGACGGATTCTAGTGACTTTGAACACAAACGTGTCATTTTTTTTACCCCACGTTAAAATGTATGCAGCTTCATAACACTTTTTTAAATCCACGGCTAAAGAAATGCTGATTCTTTGTGCGTGGCACATGCAAGCAGTAGGGAAGGTCTATCATTGCATGCGCACAGCCAGATAAATACTGTACGTGCTCTCACAAAATACATATGCGAGGACATCAGGACCTTCCTCACAGTGAGGTAGACTATAGACTCTACGTGTCTCTCTATACATAGTCAGCGTACAGGATGAATTCAGGCAGTAAAGCAGTCAGTGTGCATCCAAAGTCACATTGGCAGCTGGGAAGGGAAGCGGTCCAGCATATGAGATGTGTATCACAGGTAGATGGAAAAGCATAAACATCAACTCGTGCTTGAACACACACACACACACACACACACACACACACACACACTTATACTTCTACAGCTACAAAACACACACACTGCTGACCCTCCTGGCCTCATGCTATCTCTCTTCCCCCAATTAAGCAGATGCTTCCCTCCTCCTCTCCACTCTCTCTCTCTCTCTCTCTCTCTCTCTCTGTGTGTATCCAGCTGATGAGTGGCTCATAGTTTTGTAGCTCGAGGACAGGGACGACACATTCTCCTCTCCAAGGGTCCCACCGCTGTGTCTCTCCTTTAATTATGCTGGAAGGAACGCCAATCGCACAGTTATCAGATGATGAGCTCTGCCTCGGCCTCTAGCCCTGAATTCCTTTGTGAACGCGAAGCTGTGCGGTATGTGTTTCTGTGCGCGTGCGCGTGCGTGTGTGTGTGTGTGTGTGTGTGTGTGTGTGACTGTGTTAGAGCACTCTTGCCCTTCTATCTTTGTGAGGGCCACATGACTTCATAACAATGGTAAGATTCAGAAAAACATCTAAAGTGGGCACTTTTTTGATTCTCGCTGTATTGGGATTACTTGTGCATTATTTGTGCGAGGAGTGAGTAGAGCATAGCGACTGTTTAGGGGGAAAGGTGGGAACACAGCTCCCTTTGGCCCCAGAGCCCCCTAGTCGGTTAATCCCACCATGGTCTGTGGCAAAAATACCTTTACTTAAAAGAATACCTGGGCATTTTGAAATAAAATTAGATCCACCACCAAGGGGTGGTCATATTTGCACTATGTTGCCTTCCTTATTTGGCTGTTCATCGAATTGTATCTATAGGCAGTAATGAGTGCTATATACACTGTATATGCATACTTTTACATGTTAGAGGTAAAGGGTATTTCTGCATGTGTTATAGCTGTGAATGTGTGATGTCAGGTGTGTGACTAAATAATTCAGAGCTGAATAAGGAGAGAGATTTCTGTGAATGTGAACGCTTAACTCACGCACAGGACTATTGTGCATTATGGGTTATGAGTGGCTGGGAATGTGTGTGCAGCAAAACAAGAGGGAAAGCAGTGCATCTGTGAGTTGGAAGGTTCGAATCTTAATTTGAATGGGTAGGTAGCAAGTCGGTACCAAGTACTGGGGATGTAAACAATTCTAGTGTATTGTTCGGGCAATGACCAGATAATGTGCTCTGAACAGACGCGAACAACATCAGGAATGTTGTCGTAATATTCCCACCGACGTGTCACACGTCTTAGTCCCACCTGTCGGATTGAAACACCCACTGCTACAGTAGAACTCACTCTTTACAGTGTCGGCAGGGTCTCTGATGTCCACTGAGGATAAAGTCTGTTTAGAAATCAAATATATAAAAGGTGTCCCTTATAACTTCAGATCTTGTCTCATAATCATCACATTCGGGCTTTGTCTTCAGTATCAAAGTAATCCAGGTTGATTGTTGTCTGCACAGTGGGAACAGGAACTGCTAGCAGCCAAAGCAGCAGGACTTTCCACGTAGCAGATTTGACAAAATGTAAACAAACAAGACAAGTCGGCTTAAAACTGAAGCTGTAGACAGTATATAGTTCAAGAATCAGACATTCAGCAGGTTCATGCTCAACAACTTTTCATCAGTGTTCACCAGATTAGCTGTAGCAGTGCAGCATAAAGCTTGAGTGCTGTTACACAGCCGTTATTTTTACCTCTATGATCTGATATTGAAGACAGACATCTTGGTGACTTGACAGCACGGGGGGAGCTGAAGAGCTGAAGTCAGGGAATGTCTGAAAAGTGCAATACAAAATGGCCAATAGAGCTTTTCAGATTTTTGTCAACAGCTTTCTCCTTTTTTTTTTTTTTTTTTCATAGACCAACTTCATATTCATCTGGGCCTCCTCTGAGCAACCACTACCTCTAGATTTTAAAGAAAAGTCATGAAATATGGCCCAATGCAATCCTGACTTGTATTTCCCCACTGTTAAATCCTCCTGTTCTAGTTCCACTAGTCATTTCCACTCCGGCCATTAAGAGTCACGCCGCTTCTGGTTGGACTCAGTTTAGACTTACTTTTTTAAAGTTTTTGGATGTGAAGGTTAAAATACAAATCATGCTTTATAATTGGATTAATTTAGGTGTATGTTTCTATCTTTTAGGGATAGAAATCAACTTATCACAGAAAATGAAGCAGTAAGTAAGCAGTAAGTAATGAAGTCTATAGCTGGTAGTTTTGTGAAATAAACACGTGAAATATGTGTTACGTGTTAAAAGTGATACAGATGGTATATTTACGTTACGCCCCTACCCAGTACCTAATGAAGTGTTGTTCCTTTTTAAGGCCACTAGAGCATGTTAAAAGTTTTGTGTAGTTTGTGAGGAAGTAAGACATTTTCATGTCCTCGTGTTACATTTAGTTATAGTCACTTGCCATTTTTCCCAAGACAGGTGTATATGCACATCTGACACCACCTGTGACCCTTGCAAGGACGGAACAACTGGACTAACCTGTCAGTGAGAAATACCTGTGAGACTAGATGAACCTTTTCCATCGCGCCCGAAAGCTTCTGTTAACACCTCAGAGTGTTGTCAGCTTCTTGACATATAGGCAAACATGAACGCGCTTCACGCAGACATTCGTCTAAATATTAACAACGTGACGTGCTCTTGGCCTTTTGATTCTAACTCCTGATAGGTGCTAAAACATATTTTCTCCTGACCACCGATACAAAGCCAGATCTGGTGAAATTGGGATAAGCTGTCCCATGAGTTGCTTCAGTAGTTTATCGCCATCATATCATAGCATCACGTCTCCACCCTGCCTCCAGAGAGAGGACTCAGTTGTCCTCCAGGGGGACATCTTTGCGACGCCGAACTTCTTCTCACTGCTGGTCATCCAGATTGTATCATCTTCCCACCACTCTGCCTTTTGTCGCTCTTGTTCTCATCCTGTCGTCCTCTCGTCTCTTCGCTCGCGTTCTTTCACGAAGCTGTTGCGGTGTTAGATGTTTGTTTTTTTCTGACGCTTCTTCTTCCCATACAACATCATGACCAGTTGTAATTTGAAGCTAGGATGGGGAGAGAAACTTCCCAGCATCTTACCTCTGACATTCTCCTTTTCCATCGGTTTCTCTGCCCCGCTCGCTTTAGCAGTTTATGGCTGATAACGCTCTCAGAGGAAGTGACCGATCCACTCCACCCTTCTTTTTAGGTCACCCCCCCTCCATCAAAGGCTGCTTGGCTTCTGCTCTATCTACAGGGAGGCCTGTAAACAGGCTCCATCTGAAGTGTTTCCTGTAATTAGGAGATTTGCACATAGAGAAAACACAATCACAGCAAACTATTTTGATCAAGGGAAAGAAGTGGCTCCGTTGTGCCTCCATAACGCTCCGAAGAACGCCAACGCACTCATACGAAATTCATACACTCAACTGAGGAATTAGATGACCGTTTCACCAGATTTGTTCAACACAAATATGTTGGCTCATCTCCTATCCATACAACTGCACTGTATTGATTCCTTAACTACATTATAACGACACACACCCGATTGAGACTGTGCTTTTTCTTTTCGGACAACGCTGAATGCAGCACCCACTGACGCATGCATGCATACGGTGTGGCCGATCTGGTTGTTTTCCAAAGAAACAGCTCGATTTTGCTGTTGCGCACCAATGACAATGAAGCAGCCTGATTTCAGTGTCGCTCTCAGTGACAGGGCATTATGAGCCAATCTTATTATCTTATTGTTTTGCTACCAGGAAAACAGTTTACAGTGGAATTCTGTGTGACATCCTGGCCTGTTAAAACGGAACTGTTTTGGATACATGTTTCCCAACAGCTTTAACAAAAATGAGCATGCGGTAAACCTAGTACACATAGAACAGAACAGGTTATAATAGAACACATTTTGGTGAAGATGGAATTGAAAATGATATAATGAGTTTTATCTGATGTACAGTAATACATAACACTGGAACAGAGGTCAATGCATTGCATTCTTTAACATTAGTTTGGCTGTTTTAAATGTCATTTTGCATACATTTGCCATATTGTCGTAAACTGTATATCGTCAACAGGAAGATATTCTTATTTATATTGTGATATTAGCTTAGTACTATCAGCTGTATAAAACAAACCCAAGACACTCAGTTTTATGCATGTGGCATTAAAGACCACCTTCAGTACGTTGTCCTGTTTTTATCTATAGTTTTACTCACAGGTTGAGTAGGTCACACCGGTGAACAGCCTTGTGTGTACCTTTGTATTCAGCCACAGCTGTTTAAAGTCACAAAGAGAGAAATTAACTTCGAACGTAAAGTTACTTTATGGGCAATTTTAAAAGCATTATATTGGCAATAGAAATGACGTACAAGAAAGTAAAGTATGTCTTGAGCTCACTGTAAAATCGAAATCCTACCAGAAATGTTGTTGGAAATGTATCCTGTCCTGACAAGGTCATTATAGGAATATTATCCAAATATTATAGAGGACTAATAATAAATAAATTAATGTAATAATATAATTGTAATAAGTGAAGCAGTTTGATGTTTTAGTATTTGTTCCTCCAGTACTTGTTTTTTTTCATGCAGTCCTGCTCAATATTATAAGATTTCCTGCTGCCCTCATGAATACTAGGCATAATCAATGACAAGGTTTGTTTTTATGCACACGGGATTTCCTTATTTTACTGAGTGTTTCTGTCTGGAGCTGTAGAGGAATATTAGTTTGTCTGGAGGCTGAGAAATCTCAGTGATTAACTGGAATTTTGCAGGTTCATGGTGTCAGCAGCTGAGATGCAGTAGAGGGAAAACCCACACATCTCATTATTTTTGATTAGCGCCACCTTTTCGGATTCATTACAAAAACTGACGCTGGTATTTCTGCCAGGAGGCCGCAGTCTCTATTCATTTACTACCAACACTTTTCTCAGTCACATTTTTACCTTACGCCAGTGGTTCCCAAAGTGGGTGGGTTTTTAAATAGCGTTTCACCACATACAAAACAACATCCGACATGTAAATTAGTCAATTTACAGTCTGACAGGACTGAAGCCCACCAACAAAACTCAACAAGGCAAGTACAAAAAGTAAAAGTACTCATAATGCAGCATGGCACATTTCAGAATAATGTATATTATACTATTGAATTAAAGCATTAATATGTAGGTTACCTAACTTAAATATTCGCTGCTGGTAAAGGGGGAGTTTTTGGGGGGGGTTCTTTTACTATACATACTGCTGGGTAGCTTGTCTATTTTACCAATGGATCAATAAAGCTTATATAATAATACATCATAACCTATTTGTTTATTATATTTTGTATTTGGAATCTGAATCTGCCCAGTAACTAGTGACTAAAGGCCAAATATATGTAGTGAAGTAAAGAGTGCATTATTTCCCTCTGAGGTGTAGTGAAAATGGAAATACTCAAGTGAAGTGACTGCAGCCTCATATGTTCCATCAAAATGTGAGACTGCAACTTTGTTTGATGATAATATTAAATCTAAAGCTGTTAAAAACGATAAGCATCTGTGTGTACACATGCAGGTTGGGTGGCTCAGGGTGCCAGGACAAAGGAATTCCTTTTGAAGGGATGCTGTGGTCTAAAAAAAAAGTCTGCGAACCAACCGCTTTAAGCCTACTATCGTGTTTCCAAATATCCACCTCCCAAAGTGTTGACTCTACATAAAGTCCTGCTACAAGTGGATACTCACCTGTAAAGGCAGGACGATGATTAAAAGCTCCACCTGAGCATGAAACACCTTGTTAAATCAGCCTTCGTGGAATTAGCCCGTTCCCTCCAGTGAGAGTCATCCAGACCTCATTACCCCCTTCATTCTCTTCGCACTGAACAAACTCGCTCCCATCTGCCCTGCCATCAGTCACCATGGAATATTTAAAGCCAGTCGTCATGAAGCCTGCAGAGTGTATTTCAGACCTGCCACAGTGGGAAAGATTAAGCCTCACTGACCAAAGAATGAAGAGTGAATGTTATGAACGTGAGTGCCGTGGTCTTGTTCACTTCTCTATTTAACCCTCCGTTTTCCATACGTTCATTCATCTTTTCCTCCTCCTGGGGCGCACTCCCATCGGAATCAGGGAGGATTTCTTTTAGGAAATCTTCTTAAAGCAGCACTTGGCAAGATTTTTATGGAAAAAAAAAAAAAACTACCCCCGCCTGATCAGGCTACGAAGAGCAGCCCATCCACACTAATGAGCTGAAGATTTGGCCCATTTTCCGCGATGAAATGTTGGTGTCGGGGGGGTGATCCCTGCTGGGAAGTCTTGTATGTACACTACAGGTCACAAATTACAGTTTTAGAGCAAAACACTTCTTTTTCTTTTTCCACAATAGTGAGAATGCACCGTATCCATGCAAAGCTGGACTCATCAGCAACAACTGAACCTCTTAAGTCCTTCTGACCCCACAAAGAGGGGATAGTTAAAGGGATAGTTCAACATTTTGGGAAATGTTTCTTGCCAAGAGTTGGATTGTCTGCCACATAACCCCCCACAAAACCACAATTTGTTATTTTTACACTTTGGTTTTGGTACAGATTAAACTAACAGGATATAATGTGTTAATGAGTGAGCTTTAGAGGTGGATTTTGTTATGTTAGAGCAGAGCCAGGCTAGCTGCCCCCCTGTTTCCAGTCTTTATGCTAAGCGGCTGCTGGCTGTAGTGTCATTTTAACAATCATGAGAGTGGTATCAATTCAGTTCAATTCAATTCAATTTTATTTATATAGCCCAATATCTCAAATCACATTTGCCTCAAAGGGCTTCACAATCTGTAACATCTACAACACCCTCTATTCGACTAAGGAAAAACTACCCAAAAACCTTTTCAATCTTCTCGGTTAACTTGACAAGAAATAAATAGGTGTACTTCCCAAATGTCAAACTCTTACTGTAATTTACTCACCTAGCATTGCATTCATTCATTCTTTCAAGTCCAAACATTCAAACCCCCCTCGCTGTTGCTTTAAGAATACAGGTCGATGGTTGTGTTGTGGTGTCTTTCATAGCAGCTTCGCTGTCCCAGAGATTCTTGTTTTTATGTCAGTTAATTCATTCCCCCATCCATCCATCCATCCATCCATCCATCCATCCATCCATCCTTCTCTCCGAGACTTACAGCAGCCACTCAGTGGAGTGTGTTACAGGCTTACTGCAGCCATCAGAGAGCTGCTCCACGGTGACTCATTGCGTTTATGTTTAAGCCTCTTTCTGTCATCTATACATGACCACTGATTCAACCACCCATCCATCAGCCAGCACCTCTCCAGACAAGAGGTCTGCTTCTCGCTGCTACAGCAATTCTTCTCAGGGTCTAAAGAGCAATGAAGACACAAGGAATCTCTTCTTCTTGTTCCTCATCTCTTGTTTGTCCTTCCATTCTCCTCCTTTTAAGAACCCTTCCTTCTTTCACTGTTCTTTTCTTTTTTTTTCATCTATCTCCTCCCTTACTTCTGTCAGTATCGTGGTGTCTTCATTGACTCTTTATTGGAAACCCCGGTTTTAATTTAAATACAGCCTACCTACACACTCGCTGTCTCTCTCATCACTGTCGCTTATCAGCTCCATCCGTCTGCACAGTGACAGAGAAAATGATACCTACACCTACTCTCTGTAGAGATCTCTTTACATTGTGCATTGTAGTTCTAATTGCAGCTGTTCCGAGAAAGGAAGAGGTGTTCATTAGCAATAACATGAGGTCAATTTAATTTTTACTCCTACGGCTCGATTATTTTTTTTTAAACCAGGGAAAAACCTGATTGGAATCTTGTTTCCAAAGCAAATCATTCTGAGCCAAGTGTTTCTTCTGGAATTAGACAATATGTCTTTTAGGATGTACAGTGTATATGTACAGCTATAATTTATATTTTATAACAAAAGTGTATCAAATGACAATGTGAAAACAATGTGTGATGTAAAAGGGGTCGCTCACTCGTAGTGGTGAACCTACCGAGAATTATTTTCTGAATCTGCTGCCCCCCTCGCATTTGCAGAGCTTTACAACTGAATTTCAGCTCATTGTTTAGCGGTCTGCCCCACGGCTTCTCACTGCTCTCAGAGCCTCGGTTTCGGCCTTAGCGGGCAGCTGTTTTCAGTGAGAAAGCCCACTGTACACTACCTGCTCAGCAGACAGATGCAGTTACTGCCTATAGCTGGTGAACATAGTGCAGCAATTAGCAGCTACAGAGCCAGCTATTTCCCTCAGGAGTTGGTGGAGACCAAAAACAGAGCTAAAAGAGAGTCATCAGGTGGCCCCAAACACAACTCGAAATGAATGATAATGCTGCTCCGTTTCTGCTGGATGTGTATATAATTAACTGTTTGCTAACAAGTTCACCCCATCAATTTAAAAGGTGATGATATGTCAATGCTGTGTTCACAACTTGTTTCCACCAAAATAGCAGGAATGGGACTCAAATCAATAAGCACTTTACATCGTTTTTTTCTTTTTTTTAACAATCGCAGCACACCACACCAATCTGTCTCTTTAGCTGATATCTTACTGGTCCACCATTTTCAGTGTTGACACACAAATATTCTGTTTCAGAGGAGAGCGCAGAAGAAGCAAGGATAGGACACTTCTAAAATGCGGTTTCGTTGTGACTTTAAAGCAGTAGGGAATTCTGAAAGTTGGTGGCCCCAAATGGCCTGAGGCAACTATTTGAATACTGAGGACTTCATCACCCAGAAGTCGTGTACCATAACATTAGTAGACCCAGTTTCTTCTTTGTAGTGCCAGCTGGTGCAGAGGTAGTGAAGAGGCTCAGCTATCACTGATGAGTCTGGACAGAACACTAGGGCACGCATTTGGATTGGATTTTGCACTTACATTTGATTGCATCACTTCCTGTGCAAGGAGAAATATTCTTGTTAGTGGCAAGAGTGTGACACCCGCGCGACGGAACTAATTAGTAGTAACATCTTTGCTCTTCCCTGTCGCAGTACAGTGAAGTAGGCTAATACAGTATGCACGGTACGGTGCATGTGTGTGTCGTACATCTTGCGTGGCTTTAAAATCACTTTCTTGGTTGGGTAGTGGATGGAGTGCGATCCGGGCATGTAAGTGAATGAATGTCATTTAGTTAGAGCTCCATCTTTTTGCATTAGCATTCCCATGGAGGTCATGTCAGTCATGCTGGTTTAGCACACACAACAACACACACAGAAAATGCCATACATTTTTACAAATGCGAACACACCTGCCACATTTCTACATTGCATGTTTTCTGATGAACACACACGTACAGACTTAGAGCTGGCGGCTACGTGAGACTGATCAAAAAGCACTCGGGTACGCCTTTTCCCGGGGATGGAAAGAGTACTTAGAACACTGTACTCAAGTAAAAGTACGGTTACTTCTAAAGAAATCTTACTCAAGTGAAAGTACTTGCATAAAAGTGAAAGGTATGCCAGTTAAACTGCACTCTGGGTAAACGTTACTGTGTTATATTTTTAAATGGCAAGATGTTTTAAGGTGCTATATGAAAGGCTACTACTGTTAAATGAAAGGAACTTCTTTAGGCTACAAATTAAATTGCATTAAATGTCAACGTATACACTAGTGGAACATCATCAGCAAAGTGAGCCCTGGTATCCAAACCAACAAAACATTTTCCTTTGGTTTGGATGGAATATGTAATTCTGTTTTGATTTTATTTTTCCTGTTCAGCACTTTGGCGCCAACCTCTGTTGTTTTAAAATGTGCTTTATAAGTCAATAAATCAATAACCTTTAATATAGACGGCACTCTGCAGCCAGTGAATACAACTGATTGTCAAACATACAGCCGCCCCTCCCTCAGTGTAGCCTGGAATTAACCAGACAGGAGGAAAACTCAGACAATTAAACCAACATGAAAATAGCCTGACACTTCTCATAGAATCAACAGCAGAATAAAACATCGCCAAGGCAGGAAACATGGAGCTGTATGGAAAAAATAAAAACCCCACAGCAGCTACAGCCACAAACACACGAGCAAAGGGCTCGTCACAGGCCTGCCACAGCCACAGATACCAGAGGTTTTGTTAACTTTTCTCTTGTCTTCAGAGCATTAGATTTATGGATTGCCGCAAAAAGACTTTCTCCAAATAAAACCAAAAAATGCTTCTGAAAATCGTTGTACCTACCCTAGCTTTAGGTAAAAGCTTAATTACTGATTTAAAAAGTACCCAAAAAGCAAGTTTGTCACTGTAGCGAGAGTAAATGTTGTTCGTTACTTCTGCCCCTGCCTATGTCGGATCTGAGATCTTTTGTGAGGGCAAGACAAAGAGAAATCCTGTCTAGGGGAGAGGCGGAAAGGTTAAAGACGGGACAGAAGAAGAGTCCTGGGGAGAGTGATGCAGAATTAAAAAGGATAAAATATAGAAAAAATACAAAGTCGCCCTGGTGTGTGTGTGTGTGTGTGTGTGTGTGTGTGTGTGTGTGTGTGTGTGTGTCACCTTCCTCCTACACTCATCTTTGTTTATATCCTGTCTCTGTCTGATTATCTCGTTCCAATTACTGGGACGGACAGAGAAGCGAAAGGGCTGCTGTGCGCTTTCTGTCGACTAACAACGGGATCCAAAGCGAAATCCTCTCTCACCAAAGGAGGGAATGACATTCATCTGAGACAATGTCAAAGCCCTTATTTACCGTAAGCGTCAACTAAGCACAGTCTGCCACTGAGTATTTAACGAACACCGTCTCAGTCAAATATGTGCTGTCAGACAGTTCCAGAGTGCTAGAATGAATAGGAATTTTCTTTACTGGTGACCCATTGAATCATTTTAAAGTGAAACCACCTATAGTACTTTTTCAACAGGAAATGTGTAAACATCAACATGCAGAAAGTGCATTTCACGTTTGTTTCTGTGAGCAGCGGCCGGGTCTTGGTTCTCTGCCGCCCCTCTCTGGCCATAAACGCACACTACAACTTGCTCTGCCAATGAGGCCCTGGGTAGTTCATTTCAGGTTGCTCCAGACGAGTCAACTCTGTCTTCTCACTTTGCCACTTTACAGCCTCTGGCGGGTTCACAGGTGTGTTCTTTGTTATTCATTGTATCAAGCTCCTAGTTTAACCTTGAACTGAGGTACTGAATGCAGTAATCCACTAAATGTCATTAGAGAGGCTTCCGCCTTGCAATAAAGAGCTGAATCCAAGTAAAACTCATTGTCGCTTCCTGGTCTCCCCTGTGATCAACCAACAGTGTACCAGTGACGAAGACGAAGGCTGCAGCAAGATGATGATACTTATTATTACATCTTGTCCTTTAGTATGTCGTGTGCTAGCATGCTTTGTGAGACATTTGTGCAACTTACTCTTGTAATTTCTACTGTGCCTATAGTGAATATTTTAACATTATTAGTTAAAGAGCATCTTTTCCCAGGAAGCACTTTTCCTGCAGCTTTATTTTATTTATAGTTGGGTTTTTTTTTGCTCTCATATCAACGTCACATACAGTCCCATATAATTCCCTCAGATCAGATCTTTCAGAGATGAAAAGCGGAAAGCTCTGCGGACACGCAGATTGACAGATTGACTTCTTGGGACGGAGTCTGTGCCAGTTGTTCTGGGATGTGTTGCTGCTTGACTGCCCTGTAGCTTGATGGCTAACTTCAACTATAGAAGATGTGTACGGTAGAGTTATGAAGAATTAACCTCCACAAGTGCTCAGCTGCATGGAGATTCCCCCATCTTTGGCTGGTAGGAACAGCATTTGTAATGATTTTCGTGATGATGAATAGACTTTCTTGCTTCCTTCTGAAGAGACGATGAACAGCTGCTGAAAACTCTTACCAATGAGTTAGTTTTCCCAACATATTGTGCCACATGTTTAACTCTTACTGCGCAGACTTGCATTTTGGCTCGACATTCATGCGAATGTTCCAATGCATAGTAGGGAATTGCGTTTGGATGTGGATGCTGCTATTATCATTTATGGCATTTCAAATCGTCAGTTCATTTTTAGTCGTTGTGACGCATAATGTGGGATCAAATCGGGACTTTTACATGACATATGAAGTGGGTAGTTTTATTGAAAGCCACAGCCGAATGAGCAATGACATAAAATGAAATTCAAAATATGTTTACTACTGTGTCAGCTTTGCAAGTGAGGTTTTCACGGCTGTTATTAATCCACATTCATTCAGGTTCTTTCAGCTTCACGATGAGTATGGATGCAAAACCTGATCAGTTTTACAGCAGGATCCCGCTGACCGCTTTCCTTTCTCTTCCCTCCCCCTTCTCCTTCCTCCATCCAGGCATACGGGCCGAGATCCAGATGCCCCAAACCAGTATGGATGTGATCAAGGGTCAGATGGTGGTGCTGGCGGCCTCGTACAGCTCAGAGCCAGGCATTGACCTGAGCACCAACACCATCCTCTGGAACTTTGTCTCTAACAACACCCAGCTGGTAAGGAAGCATAAGGAAGGCACACGTGGAAAATATTGAAGTGATATTTGTGTCTTGCTTTATATCCAATCTACTACAGTATCTACAGCCCAGCAGTCAAATCGCTTTACTTTGCCTTCTGTGGCTCTAATGTCTGGGATTCATGAGGGATGTTTGCCTGTTCTTATACTGTTATACTTATACTTATAATTTGGCAAAGCCCTTCCTTTGCAAACCCTTAGAAATTAATCCAAGACAACAAAGGCTTATAGCTTTCATACAAGCACTGTATTATTCCTTTACTGCTCTAACACCATGCTGCTGCAAGTGTGTGCGTTTTTCTGCGTTAGGAAATTAAGATAAATGTGGCTTTTCCAAATCAGATTATTTATGAAATCACTGTTGCTGTAAAACATGAGATGAAGCGGAGGGGTTTAGCGTAACAAGCCCAGCTGAACAACCCCCCCCCCTCCTCAATCCTGTATTGTTTTGTTTGTTTTTTTTACATATTATCTAGAGGCCTGGCCGTGGCTCAGCTTACATATCTGCCTAGGTCAGATTATTGGGCTGTACAGATGGACGACCCAAAAGAGGATCGCAATCAAAAGGAAAACAGGGGAAAACAGAACCTCAGAGAGCTGGGAAAGACACAGTTGATTAAAAGTGAGGCTCCCCCCCCCCCCCATGTGCCTTGACAGCCATCCAGTGTCTCACTCTGCTTTGCTGTCATTTGTAGCCAAAGACATGAATAAAAAGAACAAACTCGCACAACCTCAACGCCAAACCTACACGCCACAATCTCTGTAGAGAGATGTTACGTGTAGGTTACTGTGATGCACAGCCATCCGCCCGGGACGCAGTCCAGCAGCTAATGTGAGGTAATCGCTTCTGACTAGTGAGTCGGAAAATTGGAAAAGCAGTTCAGCCTTGTCTTTTCCAAACTAAAATATTTTCTGAAGTCTATTCTACAGGATCTTGTCATCCAGTAATATGAAGAAATCATTCATGAATTTTCATCCCTGTATGTCATATGGGTGTGTTGTGTCTCACTTCTCACCTGACGGGCCTCCATGCACTGACACCTAAATCAGGTCGTTAAATGCAGCTTTAATCAACTTGGAACAGTTTTCAAACTCAGTACCATCCTCCGCACCTGCCTCTATTACTGTGAGCCTTTACATAATATGTCATGCAGGCGTCTCTGTCCCATCTCCAACTACCGCAGCGATGCTCAACAACACAAATTAAAGATTTGAGTAGTAAGTTGCAAATGTAATTGTAAATGGTCTTGGTCTTGTGTCATAAAACCACACTATCTCCCCTGAGATTCTCTGTCTAAAAGCTCTTGACCGTTTCTAGATCCAGGACTAAATCTTGCGTCAGTAGCTGCCCCCCAAACTATAGTGTTTTCTCACCCCTTCTATTCTCTATGTTTTTCAAACAAAACCAACAATGCGTTTGTCCATCTCTCATTATTTTCTGTCTGTGGCCCATTGGTTCCTACTGAAGACGTAAATCTTTTACGAAAGGGCCCAAATATAAATTTATACATCATACAATATACATTCATTAGCTAAATAATTTCCTAAAACAGCTGGGCACTGTAGTAGTTTTTAGCAAACATTACTCAAATTAAAGTAAATGGTGCTATTGCTTTCAGCAAATGCCCTACTGAGTATTTCCGGTAGCAGGATATTGCATGTACTACAGTGTGTGTGTGTGTGTTCATGCTAATGAAGGAACATGTCACCCATTGCAACAGTGTGGCTCACTGACGTGTTTTTAATAGTTTCTGGACAATAATGGAGCTCTGTGGCACATTGGAAGAAGACGTATCAGGCTTTGATGCACTGTTGTCATTCATTGTTGGTTTCGGTCTTTTCATGGGATGAGTTAACCCTGTTTAACTATTGTAGTGTGCACTACAGTAACTACTCAAATTCGGAAATCTAACTAGCTTGGATTTACAGTTTCTGCCTTGTGTTCCATCACCACAACATGTCACATTCTGTCACATCCCATTTTGGGAAAATCCAACCTAAAACTGGTAATGCAGTCTATGAAACCCTAGGTTGATGGAAATTGGCCACAAATGTGCAGTACATGATCCTATGGGGAGACAATATCCATGGAGTACAAGTTGTGTCCCATGTAACTCAGTTTACTCTGTAATGCGCTCCACCACATGTTCGAGAAATTCCAAATCCCTCTAATTCTTCTGACCCAGGATAACCTCCGAACGCAGTCATATTGACATAGACGTCAATGAAACTGCTTCCTCTGTTTTGCACAAATCGTGAACTGCAGGCTCACAGGCCTCTTTTATCTCCATCTGACAGTGGCTCTCTGTTCTCTTGTCCAGATCATCTCCTACACCAAAGGCTCCATAAGCGTGGGCAGCTCCCAGTTTAAGGGCCGCGTTGGTTTCACCACCAGAATGCCCTCGCGCGACGTGTCGCTGTACATCAACAACACCCAGGAGTCTGACTCGGGACGCTACTTCTGCCAAATCATCATCCCTGATAATCCTGGCCTCACTGCTGAGCTCAGTCTGGACGTGAAGGGTAAGAAGCCGATTCTGCTTGAGAAGACAAGGCATCTACTTCACCTTGCCTGCACTATAGTTCTACTGTACTTCTTACATTGGAAACTTGACTAAGAAAGATTGATTTATAAATGTTACGTTGTATGATCTAACTAAACAAACATTTTGTAATCCCCTCGTCTCAGTCCCCCCTGCTGTTCCTAAGTGCTCTCTATCAGGGAAGCCGGTGCTGAAGGGTAATGTGACTCTGAGCTGCACATCCAGCTCTGGAAAGCCCATTCCTCTGTACAAGTGGAAGAAAAGCAGTCCCACGTCTGAGGTCTTCTTCTCACCCATGCTCAGTGAGTGGATAATCACTAACTGATTATTATTTTTCCGTTAGAAGTAAGATTTGTCTACCTGCTCGTGTTGCTGGAGTTGCTGAACAAGGGTTGACTGTCTCGAGTATGTGCATAATTTTCATTCTAGAAATCTGTGCGTCATTTCAACGACAGTAATGTTAGTAGAGCAATTATCCTACAAACTAGTTTAAAACCTTCATTATTTCAGATATCGTTTTGTGTTTTTGTAACTTTGGGGTTTAAGAGCAACTTTGGACATTTTTCAGAATCCGAATCCGAATCAGAAATACTTCATTGATCCCCGAGGGGAAACTCTTTGTAACAGCAGCTCACTGTCACGTCAGTGCACACAAGAATGGAAGTACTAAGCAAAAAGCAAAAATATAATACACTATAATACAGGTAAGTACAAAGATGGTATAAATTTAAAATTTAAATAAGTGTAATGTACAAAGTGGGTTGACCGGTTGAGGTTAATATTACAGTATAAAGTAATAGTGCATGAGCTGTCAAGTTGCGTGTAGCTTATTAACAATATATAATGGGACGGAGGATACTGCACAGCCGTACTAGAAGTATAAATAAGTATCACAAATTAAATGTAAGACAGGGTGTATTGCGCAGTAGTTTAAGCACCGAATATTCCAAATTATGTCCAGTATGCAGCGATGTTCATGATCGGTGTCCAGTTTGGTGACTTAGAGTCATATCGACTAACACTTAGAGGGAGGAGATATAGAGTCTGATGGCCACAGGCAGGAATGACTTCCTGTGGCGCTCTGTGGTGCATTTTGGGAGGATGAGTCTTCCGCTGAAGGCACTCCTTTGCTTGATCAGCATGTCATGGAGTGGGTGGGAGACACTGTCCAGGATGGCGTGTAGTTTGGCCAGTATCCTCCTCTCTGATACCGCCAACAGAGAGGCCAGCTCCACCCCAACAATGTCACCGGCCTCACGGATCAGTTTATGGGCTTATAACATTATTATTCAGATGGCATAACCATTAGTATGTTTTTATACTACCACTAGGAGTTACCAAGAGCGTTCGATGAGCGTGTTTTTTTTATTTTTTATCATTCCTTTTTTTTATCAAGAGCTAGGCTAGCTGTGTCCACCTGCCTACAGTCTTTATGCTAAGCTAACCTAACTGCCTGCTGGCTATAGCTTCAAATTCAAACGACGAGAGTGGTATTGATCTTCTGATCTAACTCTCTGCAGGAAAGGGAGTAAGGATAGTTCCCCAAGTTTGATTTAAGTTTACTTTCATGCAAACAAAATTGCAATTGGTTAAATAAGCTACTCATTAAAATGAGATACTAAAACAGCAGAGTGGACACAAAAAAAACGGAACTATTCCTGTAAGGAAAGCAAGGAGTAGTTGCATTCAGTAGCAGTATTCTTCATAATTGACAAAATTAGGCATTGGGATGTTAGTAAAGGACTGACTCTAAACTGATTTGTATTGTCTTGTCTATAGTTTATTATCAAAACCAACAGTATAATTCTGAATAATATGTCAAATAATGCATATTGATAATGCCCAAAGTCTGACGTGTAAAAGCTATGGATGCATCTACAGTCTGATTTTGTGTTGTCACGTGTGTGCATGCATGCATGCTTGACCGTAGTCCCCCGTGTTCCATGCGGTTTTAGATGAGAAGACCGGCACTCTGAGGCTGAACAACCTGAGCGGCAACATGTCGGGGAAGTACGTGTGCACAGCCAGCAACTCGGCCGGATCGGAGAGCTGCGTCATCAACCTGGAGATCGTCACCTGTACGTAGCACACAACGTCACGGGCAACCATCACATACATGAAATTAGGAAATGACAAAAGATGGAATAAGACTTTTTTTTCCTGTGTCATTAAGCTAGTGCTTGCATGTTTATAGCACGACAATTCCTTCCTTACAGACTCCTTTGAGACATTTGTTGAACAGAACAACCATTCCCACGAACAATATGCACGCTGTGTAGACATGGTGCGCTTTGGTCACAAGGTAATCATCGTGTGCCCCGTGATTCTTCCCCTTAGCCACTAATGTGGGGATGATTGTCGGTGCCACAGTGGGCTCAGTGGTCGGCTTCATCTTCCTCCTCCTTATCTGCCTCGTCTTCCTGGTGAAGAGGCGGAGGGACAGTGAGGACGACATGGCCAATGAAATCAAGTGAGTTCACTTACCTCCAAGTGGCCTTCATCACTGGCTATGGAGACATTTACAGAATGTTTTAGAATTACAAATGCATTTGCTAGAATGGAACGCTCTACACCAGCTGTTTACATGACGGCCGTCTGATGCCTTCCCAGAATCGTATTTGGTCTACAGTACATGAGGTGATTTAAAAAACCAAACAAAAAAAACAACACTTTTTCTCTGGTAGCTGAACTCTACAATTACCAGAAAAATGCTATGACTCAATGCATCTTACAGCAACTGTAAAGCAGGTAGTGCTCAGAGTTTAAACAGCTCGCTCTGGCTGCATTTGCACATTTGGTTACACTTTATTTGGATAGTCCACCTACAGATAGTTTCTAGACTATTTGTAACATTTCGACAGCTTATTAGTTAAGATTCAACACAGGTTTGGTCAGGTTTACGCACAGAAAACATCTTGGTTAGGGTATGTTCATGAATTGTCCCATATTCTCTACTGATGATCTGTTAAAAATCTACAGACAAAGCGAAACAGTTGAAATGTTACGAATGCTCTATAAACTCTCTGTAGGCAGACTAAGATGAAATGATAAAAAAAAACCTGTACAAGGAAAAGCTGAGAGTCATATTCAAAAGAAGAAGTAATTTTAGGGACAAATTGGCACACTCTGAATATGTCCTACCAGGGATGCAACTAACTGTTATTTTCATTATCAATAAATCTGATGCTTATTTTCTCAATGAAGCGATTCATTGTTTTGTTCATAAAATGTTATTCAGCAATATGAACATTCAGCCACCATAAGATACTGGTCAGTAAACAGGAAATTGGCTGTGTGTCCTATGCACCTCCAGGGAGGACGCTCAGGCTCCCAAGCGGGTGTCCTGGGCTAAGAGTGGCATGGGTTCAGATATCATCTCCAAGAATGGCACCCTGTCCTCCATCGCCTCCAGCCCACACCACAAAGAGCCCTCCCACCATCACAACAACCACCACCACCACCTGCAGCAGTACCCCCAGCGCCCCCCCTCAGACACAGCCTCCATCATCACCGCCACGGGCAGCACGGCCGGCTACCGGCCGTCCCGCCATCACGGAGCCTCCACCCCCACCCACTACAGCTACAACAACGACACCACCCTGCCCCGCGGACAGCCCGTCTCCTCCGAGGCCAGCACCAATGGGAGCTCCCTACCGCGACCAGAGCGCTACGCCCAGCTGCCCCAGGCTCAGGCGCTGCCGCAGACCTACAGCCAGCCTCAGCTGCAGCTCCAGGCCGCTCCCTCCCCGCCACCGCTGCCCACCTCCACAGTCACAGCCTCCAACATCGTCCGCATGGGAGGGGTGCCTATTATGGTGCCTGCACAGAATCAGGCCGGATCTCTGGTCTAACGCCTGCCAGCGCTGCCAAAACAGTGGAATACTGCCCCTTTACACTCTCAAAAAGGGTCAGCTGCTGATTTTATTTTAAAGGGAACACGTCAACTACTATTTAGCAAAGAATTACATCAGATCAAAAGATCAACTTTATTAGTTGACCCTGGCTTTTGAGCCAGGAAGCTTTAATGGCAAGACTGTCAGACTCAGACTGTTTACTTGCTTTA
The DNA here is from genome assembly GCA_011952105.1 of Coreoperca whiteheadi. Lineage (NCBI taxonomy): Eukaryota > Metazoa > Chordata > Actinopteri > Centrarchiformes > Sinipercidae > Coreoperca > Coreoperca whiteheadi. Next base: position 19,263,308 of record CM022491.1, on the reverse strand, counting down.
AGTATACTTACGTTTTTTTAGATTCTGTATGCACTGTATACATCGCAAACTATGTATATAGAGATGGTTTCTCTTTTCTACTTCATCAATGCATTTCTAATGTTTTGTTTTTGTTTTAAATGCCCCCCCCGCTATACTAATTCCACAAAGTGAATAGCAAATGGATCATCACAGGGGGCTTTGGCGTGAATGCAAGTCTCACAGACGAATATACAGATGACATAAGAAGAGGGTTATGCAGGACTGCTGTACTTCATCCATAATCGTTACCTAAAGAAGGAATTATCAGGACCAACATAAGTTTAAGCACATTCTTTCAGTACTGTTCAGAGGAGAGGACGTTGCTCAAAGGGAAGTTAGTGAGGACTGGGTGTAATATATGAGTATCTACAAATTAGAATATTTCTGCAGCAGAGTTATGGAAAAAAAGAAAAGACAACATTATACACATGATAGCGTATCCTAATCCTGTAGCTGGCTTTGCTTTTGTGGAGGGTTACGTTTGGTGGAAGCTTATAAAATGCTCTTAGACTCAATTCTTTAAACTCAGATTAGCAAAAGCTTCTTATAATATTGAGCAATATTCCGAAATGCAGTACAGTGACTTTGCTAATGCACAAGTCCACACTTGAGTTGTAATCATTTAAAGTTGCCTGCAGCATTCGAATTGTAAATATGATATTCATTTTCGGTTAAATGTGCGACATGCAGCATAGCGTGTTGTTGGCCACAGCCTGGTTGGGACATATGATACAGGTAATATGTTTGCCGTCAACGCTGGATACTGAACCAAAGATATACAGTAAAGATATACCATTATTTCAACCCACTCTCTTTATACAGTATGTTGTATTTTATTTCCTAGTGTAGGTCAGTGAGGTTTACGACATGGAAGCTGCAGGCTTTAGACGTTTTAGAGACAAACCTTCTTTCCCATTTGATTGACATTGCCAAGAAATGGTAACAGATGCGAGTTTCTCTACCGACATTAAGGTGTTTTTAAGACTCTTGAAGGTGCCTAGTTAGTGATCTGCATGTCCTATTATGAGAAGATGAGGACGTTACACCGACGCTGGGGGAGTAAATTTGCAAATTCAAAACAAGCTACAGAATACTGGATCAAATATATGTTGGCTTGATACTGCTGAACCAAATAAGCACTGGATGTTGGCTCAGAAGCCCGGTTCCATTCAAATGAATTCATGAACTAATGAAAAAGAAGAGCTGTATCTCATGATAAATACAGCTGATGACACAGAGGCACCATTCTCTGGAAGGCCGTTCCACTCGCAGTCGTTGAGACTCTGACCTTGTTAACTATGTGAGCTTAGTTTTTACATTTAAAACATCTTTCGCAGAGTTTATTTAGATGGCTACAGGCTTAATGATCTTAGCACATTTACACTGATTGGTCCAAGAACATAACATGAACTGTGGTATCAAAATTGTGGCTATTTTCTATCTTATTCTGGCAACTTTCACGGCACACAAAGGTCATTTGGGTTTGGAAAAGAAAAGAAGAACATATATAGGTATCATAGTGACAGAATACTCTCTATTCTGCTGTTTTGTAATTACACTGGCGCATATGGCTGGAGCTTTGATAGTTTTGTTGAGATTGGTATTGTTTATAGTACATTAGCGCAAAAGGAAAGATTTCGTGTGGGAAGTTGAACGTGGTGACGGGCAGGACTTACTGCAGCAGCCGAGGGAACCCTGGGTGGAACGTTTGGAGCGGGCGTAAGTTGGAAAGTCAGACTGGGATCCATGGTCATAATGACGGAATCGATAATAATCACACAACCACGAAAGAAAAACAACAACGGCAGCGTGTCTTGTTTACAGAATAAATAACAACGCGGCAGACTGGACATGCTTTCAGAGAGGGAGCTGATTGAGAGGTTTCACTGTGGCAGGCAAGCCCTGTTTGAGTTGATTAATGAATTACTTTACAGCTACAGTTAATGGGCTCATTGTATTAACCTGAAAGGGTCTTTTAAAAAAGTGTACATTATGAACATTCAAAGCAAGCCTTTATTTTTATACAGGGATGTATAAGAGCACATGAGCAGAGATTCTAAATAGTAAATGTTTCCTGAACTTAAGAAGAACCATGATGGATTGTATAACTACCGTGGCCAAAACTGGTGGCCAAACGTGTGCTTATTTATACAGTAGGCCTAAACTGTGGACATTAATGTGCAGTGTGCACTTGTAGCCTCCATATTTATGTTCATGGAAAATGCTTTGTATAATATTTTCAATTAAAAGAGAAATAATCAGTTGTGTGTGTGTTTGACAAAGCTTCTTGAGCTTGAAAGATGATTTATTTCCTAAAGTATGTAGGCTAATTTATTTCAAACACTAATGGTATGTATTTTGGTTAAGTATACTATTTGTTGCACATTCCCAGAGCTCAGCTGAGATTTAAAGGCAACCACCAGAGGGCAGCACATTGACTCTGTTTGGGAAAGACCTGATCCTTCCATTTCAAGAAGCAGAGCCAAATGTTTTAATTAATCAAAATAACACATTGGAAATAATGCAAGCATGCAAGGCTTGAAAGCACAGCTTTCATGCACATTATTTCCTTACTGCCACAGAGTTTCCATGCTGCCCCAAGGCAATGTTGTGCAGTTAGGCTAGCTGTTCGGACGATATGCACTATGCTCAATAATGGAGATGTATTAAGATGTAAAATGATGCCCTTGGTCAGTGTTTTTTTATTATCTACTAGTACTCACTGACAATAATGGACACATGGACAGTTCATGCACCTGAACCTGATCGAGCGAATCCGGTCATTTCCTGCTGAGGACCGTGAGCCTCAGAGCAGTGACAGCAAGGTAGACTGGATCCACCAATCAGGTTTGAGAGGCAGTTCTTTAAGTTTCATCACACTAGAGGCAACACAGAAACTTCTCAGTCTGGGTCCTCATAGAATGTTCCTGAACCCACGAATGACCCCGTATTTGCAATTTGACAAACAGCATTTTGCAAAGCGTAGGGTGGAAGTGAGTAATCGGGGGTATTAACGCGTAGCCATGCTGTATATCTTGTGCGAGGGCTGCCTACAGAAAATATGATGCTCATCTCTGTTTCACCACCAAAAGCAGCGGCTTCCTGAGGTTCCACACGACGGAGGGTTTTGCTGGCGGAGGGTTGCTTCACTGTGATGCTCAAGCTTCGTTGTGCCCAATCATGCACGTGCAGAGTTTGACACCCGAAGGCGGTTTTCACATTCATCGTCTCCGTTCGCGCCTTGAATCTCAGTTTGTCACCCCATGTACCAGCAGGATTTTGTGACATCACAGTTTGGAAGCCAATGATGGTCCAAGCATGCAACTTAACACAAGTGTGGTGTGGAGACTTGAAGCCCCCAGTGCACGCACACTGAGAACGGACTTTCCAGTGAAATAGGAGACGTCTTGTATGGTGGTGGTAGGGTGGTGAATTCTTATGATACATTATCAGAAGACCTAAATTCATCATGCAAAAAATCATGCAGTAGAGTTAACCCCACCTGCATCTGCATGTAATACTGATTCTGCTAGTCTTCTCGCCGTTTATCAGCATCGATCATGCTACCTGCTACGTTCAAAAGGGAAAGACAGTAAGACGCAAATGCACACACCGTTAGGGCAGAATGTTTATTAGAATTTGCAATTAGCGATGTAACATTCACCTACGTGGCGCAAAGGAAGTCATAAATCTGCTAATATGCAAAGATGCACGCCTTTATTGAAATGAGCTCATCTCGTCAGGGGATGATATATCCAAGGAAAACTCAGTGATACACCTCCGCGTGGCTGAACAGGGTGGAATGCACAGAAGCCTGTCGCTCTGATGACACAGTAAATAAAAGTAGAAAATGAGCAAAACGGAGTTTATATCAAATATTCAGATACAAATTAAAAGACAGTTCAAAAAAGTCAGAAGAGCACTGGATATTCAGATAGTGATGCAAAAAGAACAGGAAAATAAAGCCTTGTAATGCACTGCACCCGTAATAGTCATGTGATTCTTTTCATTCACATGGAACTACAGTACTAAGTTGGCAGAAAAAGGTGCATGGCTTTTGTATTCAAATGAATCACTGTTTTCATCTGAACCAATACAGGGAGATGGTCCCTTGTGGATGCAGTATGGCATTTCATTTATTTTACAGTGTAGTCCTTATGAATCAATGAATGAAACGATCTACAGAACCCAGTGGTTAAGAGGTCAGTTCATGATTAAGTGGCAACTTTGAAATTCTGTTAGAGGAAACCAAGAGAGGATAAAAAAGAAACTGTAAGGTAAAGAAATGAAGGAAAAGAAAGCGATGATAACGCTGTCTCCCTGTACCAAAGTGGTGTCGTGATATTTAGTAGCATGTCATGCTCCATTAGTGAAGTCCTTTAAAAGTGGGATTGGCTGTCCCGCTTGTTTAACTATTCAGATGGCGGCCATTTTGGGTCTGGCCTGAGCTTAATGTGCAGGACGGGAGAAGGTGAGCTCAGCGAAAGGCAGTAGTCATAGTTGAGGTGAATACAATGTCGATGGTGAGGATCCATGGTTGATAATGGTAAATGAGGGGAGGTCATGCAGCTTAGGCCAGAGGCGAGGAGGCTTGGCAGAATTCTCCGTCACACTGTGGCCCCTGGCCTGGCGGTGCTTTAGGTAGGACACAAGACTAGAGAGGAAAAACAGTGGATAATGTTAATTCTACACAGGATAAGACATGATGAAGTTACTTTAATGTGGGGATTCTTGTAGTAAAATGAGGAAGCTCAATTTTTCAGTAACTGGATTTACTAAAAAATATTCCAATCAGAGAACGTGCTGTAATCTTCACTGATTGTGTTTGTTTAATTCTCCAGTCTTCCCCTGTACTGTATGGTAAGCTATACAAGTCGGTAGAAGGAATAGGGATTTGTTCAGTTGCCCAAAAGCACTTTAAACCCATGTGGCTGTTGAATCGTTATAAAACACTGACTTTTTCTTCGCCAATCAATACTTCGCCAAGTATTCAACCTTGTGTTGTGTTTACCTTTCAATATGTAGTCAGTTAGCAGTGTAGGCACCTTCTCACTGTCCTCCTTCATGGCATAAAGAACTAGGTGGAAGAAATAAAAAAGTGCATCAACAAGCCAGCAATTACTAGTTTGATACAAATGTTCTGGGCTGGATAGCCTACTTACTATTTGTGAGCATCTGCAGGTCGTCAATAGACGGAGGGGTGCCTTTCTTCTCATATGGAATAACTGTGTTTAGATACTGAAAACAGAGTCAAGGTTCAGAGGGTTTAATACCTAACATGGATATGTAACATTCAAGTTCGTTTTACAGTTTTCTATCACTGGTGTCGACGCAGCACTTAATCCGAGAACCTTCCCAATATTTTGGGAAATATGCTGTTATCACTGCTGTCACTCCCAAACTTATCGACGGATCTTTTAATAAACTACCTACTATATGTTAGTATATTACATCCAGTAATGCTTGCAAGATCCGGAGCAAAACATACCTATATTTTCACCTATGATCAGCTGTGAAACACAAAATGCTGAATTAAAAAAAACGAGGGCATTTCTTGCAGTGTACCGTAGCATATTGCTAACACTAGCGACAGAGATCAAATTACATACAGGTAGGCTGGTGATCCCTGTGTATGACCTCCCCTGTGCAAAGGACTGAGGCAGTGGCGTAAATATAGCAAGTGCACTGGGGCCCATGACCTGAAAGGCCCGGTGCACGGGCCACCCCGGCACAGCTCGTGCAGGCCCCTTCCTGCTGAAGTTGTGCCACGGCGGTAACGCACACAAAAAAACACCATGAGTCGTAACCTCACTATAATCAATGAAATATTTGTGGGCATTGTTTTTTTGATTTACTTTATGATATGCAGTGAGTGCTGGGAAATACTGCGGCCCAATGTCTAGTGTCTATGTCACCATGTGACAGTTGTGTTAAAAATCTGAAAATTAGACAGGCAGTTAGTGCCTCCATATCAGGTACAGGATATATGCTGTCCCTGTGTCCACTTAAAAGCAACTCAAATAGCATGACACAATTTGATCCTATGAACCCCATGAACCTGGAAGACATTATACAACATCTGAAATCCTCTTCCTGCTGCCTTGATATTCTGCCAACAGGCTTTTTCAAAAATGTTACTTATTCCATGGACTCAGATCTTCTTCAAACTGTCAACATGTCTCTTCTCTCAGGCGTCTTCCCCCAGGGTCTGAAAACTGCAGTCATCAAGCCGCTCTTAAAAAAGAACCATCTAGACGCTTCGCTAAAGAACAATCATAGGCCTATGTCAAACCTCCCGTTTTTAAGTAAAATCACTGACAAAACTTCTTGGCATTAAACAGCCGTTTTGACTTCCAGCCAGGTTTGTTTTCGAGCAGACCACAGCACCGCGACTGCTCTTGTTAAAGTGTTCAGTGACTTCCACTTAAACGGAGACCGTGGCAGAATTCCAGTCTTGGTATTATTGGATCTCATTGCGGCATTTAACACGGTCGACCACAACATATGACTGGACCGCCTGGAAAACTGTCCTCCATGTTTAGTCAAAACTCAACGTGGAGAAGCAGCGCTCAGTTTTCATGCACCACATATCATAAAACTGCAGGTCTGCTGCAGCTCTCAGCTCTTTTAAACCAAGGCTGAAGACTTTTCTGTCTGCCGCTGGCTTCTATTAAATCAAATAATGAATTGTTTTCTGCACTGTAACTTTTCCTCTCCTGTTTCCTCTATAAATGTCTTTTGGTGTTGCCCAATGTTGCTTTTATGTTTTATGTAAAGCACTTTGAATTGCTTTGTTAAAATGTGCTATACAACTTGCCTTACCTTATTTGCATTTGACCAGCACTCTTAATTTCTAGCTAAATGCAGCTATGTCCCATTTGAACCTTTTTTTTTTTTTAAACATTTGACCTTTGACCTTACCTGTTTCTCATTCCCCGTGCTTCCAAATGTCTGTCTGATGCCTGTCTGCAGGATGTTAGACAGTCCCTCCATGCTGAAACGCTGCAGACACACACACACACACACACACACACATATACAGTTGATCATTACAAGCTACCGATCATCGGTTCCTTGATCAAACTGCAAGACTGCAATATGAAAGCTGACCAAGAGTAATTATGAACACAGGCCTTTCAGCATCTCACACAAACCACGCTGATGCTTTATTGTTGATATTGCGTCTGCATCATTAAGCCATCTGTACATGCATACTACTTCAGTAATGCAGCCTTAGGTACCCAGCAGTCACCAGATAAAACACTGCTGCTGCATTGCATGGAAGGAAAATCCATTAGGTTGTTTCTGTTACTGGACAGGCGGTAAACTGGACTGGGCTGTTACTGTATGCAGACGCCGGGTCACTTCCACTTAAGAATCTTTCCTGGAAGATACTTTAGCGGCTAATGGACCTGGGATCCATTATAACAGTCAGGGGGAGGGAAGAGGGGGAGCTGTAAGGCACTGTGGTATCGCATTTCTCTCATTTACATTGGAAGGATTTAAACATGAAAGTTGCACATTTATGGGAACACCTAATGGAGGTCGAAATATACATTGGGCCAGATTTACTTCACATGTGACGCATTCTGGACCGAACACTTGCTGTATTTATCAAGCAGGCTGGAGTGCAGTTTAACCCGAACCCTTATACTTCACCTCCTTTTTGTTAACCATGAAAGCGTTTATTGCCTGCTAATGTATTAATAATTAGGGATATGCAAAACATTATAATACAATCATTTTTAGTATATTATAGAGTAATATTTAGTGTAATAGTTCTCCTCAGGTGGAGTTTGCCATAGTAAATATCTTGTATCCAAGATCACAGTGGCTTCATTTCTTTTCTGAGCTCAGTGATCTCATAGAAGCCCCACCTGTGTACTGGCCTGCTGAGCTCTCCTTCATTGGCAGAGCGCGTCTGAAGGATCAGAGCCAGGATCAGCCTCGGTGCTGAACGCCTAATGAGCTGCTGCCTAAACCCGGCGCTGCATGCACACAATTTGTGGCCGCCAACTCAGTGAAAACTGCAGCGCACATTTGCGCAACACCACTTTCTTTGACACACACACACACACACAGACACGCTCATTTTAATGTGCATAAAGGTGTGTAAAGCATACAAGGCCCCCCTCTTCTCACCTTGACAGGCATACTCCCTGTCTTCTCTGTGTGGCCCGTGGAGCCGGTATTCCCTCCATTCACAGATGCCGTTCCTACCCCCTGCAGGCTCAGGGCCTTGTCCCTGCGTCGGCGTTTGCTGCTGTCCCTTTGCTCCTTCTGCCTGTTCTGCACCTCCATCAGGGCTGTGATGAACGTGTTCTTCACCTCTTTCTCAAACTCCAGCTCCTCACGCCGAGCCAGCTGGCTGACCAGCTCCTCTGAGTACTCGCGGATGGCGGCCTCCACCCGGTGCAGCAGCTCGAGCAGCGCTGAGCTGGGCATCAGGCTCAGGCCTGCAGGACAGATGAAGGGGGAGAGAGGGACAGTTGCTTTTCATTTTGTGCAAAAGTATCGTTTCTTACCCTGATGGGTGTGAAAGAATGCTAACACATATACAGACTGTGTGAATATGAGCAAAATCAGTCGAGGTAAAAGTTACTATTTCACTGTTGGACCAAAAGAGCAAAAGTGAGAGATGATGAGACTCAAGCAGGACTCAACAAGCTCAAAAACTGTCCCCAATCAGCCTTTATTGTAACACTATTTGGTTTCTGTGACACTGTGGCAATATCATTCATTTACAAAAGAAGATCAAAAAAGATGTTAACAGCTAACCCTTTTTGGCTTTCTCACATTATCAGGGGTGGTTCCCAACTCTTTGTTGCCTGTGACCCCTGAAGAGAAAACAGTGCATGTTGTCACATATTGTATGTTCATGAATTGTATGTAGTTTAGTCACAGTGATTTTCCCTTTGCAGATTGCTTCATTTGAATGATTTTTACAGGCCAAATATACAGTGATTTTTAAGGAAAAGGAAAAGATACATCATTTTGTGTAGCAAAACGTAGTTTTTTCTTGTTTTTCCAATAATCATCTCACAACCCTTTTGTTTCATCTCATTGGAGGACCAATGAGAACCACAGACATTACGTAATGATGGCAATTTTGCTGCATATTTTTTTCCATATAATCAAACTCATGTCAGTTAAGTTCTTTCTAAACAAAGTGTGAGTGAATCCACATTTGATTTTGTATAATTATTATTAATTATACTTTCAAATCAATTCACAGTTCATATACAGTTCAGAGTATGGACAATCTGATCCGACAGTCCTTATTACTGCCCTACAATGTTGATGACTTATGAGTCTATCCAGCTGCTTATTGGAGTAAAAAGAACTACATATTTGTAATCATCAATATTTTATATTTGTTGCATTTTTATCCATCTATTGTCCTCTCCCTCTGAAAAGATTCAATTCCCCCACAGCTGATTTAATCTTATGTCAAGTAAATACCTTTCAAAACCAGAGGTACATAGACAGGTGCACAGAAAGTGCAACAAGAAGCCAAAAAAAAGCACAAACATAAAACCACTGGAGTGAAAGCTAAAAACCCACCTGTATAAGCCACAGTTCCGTACCTGAAATGTGGATGTACAAACAAATTCCACAGCTAACAACGATGGCACACACCAGAAAACTGGACAAATCAGGTTATTTACACAGCTGTGTGAGCCAAAAGATGCCCTGCTCTCACACGTGTTCAGCTCCCATTCCTACAGTGGTCAGGACAAATGAATGCGACTCAGACAGGAACCACATGGATCTCCAATATGTTCGGCAACGGGGCGCCTCATGGCAGAGAACACCCTGTCCTCTTGAACTCTACCTATGGACCTTCTGAAACGAGATGAATCATCCACCATGTGGATTGCCAAATCAAAATCTGTCATGTGGGGGCGTCCTGGTGACTTGGTTGGCCGAAGTGAACATGACTAGTGACGCACAACTCTCCAATCTCTACCCAAAAATAAGAATTGTAGAGTGAATATGAGAGTAAACAACTTGTTACATAAGATGGACAGACAGTATATTGCAGTTAGTGCATGTTTTGTCCATGGCATGTTGGCTCTTCTATAAATAGGCATGATGATATTTTTCATGTCCAGCCTATGGCAAGGGCTCATTTGAGGGGGGGGTCTCACCCTTGGTGTTTAGCGACATCCTTCAAGGAGAAATATTAATTGGAACCTAAAGAGTGCTGCCATTATAAAGACTGGCAAACTAAGCAGTTTCTTTGGCCCGAAAAGATTCAGTTTTACATAAGCGAGTCCACAAGGAGCAATGGTTTGACAGGAATGTAGCCTGTTCCCAGAGCAGCGGAGAAAATCCTGAACAGTGGCAGTGACCAAATTACTCTTAACAAGTGCTTCCCGAGTGTCGGTTAGGAAGTTGCATTCATTAAAGAAAACAGCAACATGGTGTATTTTACCTTCATAGGAGCAGTTGTTGTTGGAGGCCTGTGACAGCTGCCTGATCTCCTCCAGCAGGGAAGGGTTGGTCCTGGAGGAGCAGTGGCTGCTCTCCTCTTCATCCTCCTCCTCAGTTTCGCCGGGATCCGGAGAGTTCTCCATCATCTCGACTATCTCCTCAATGACCTTGAAGAGAGAGAGAGAGAGAGAGAGAGAGAGAGAGAGAGAGAGAGAGAGAGAGAGAGAGATGAAAGTATATTGGGAGATGGGTGGATGGACAGGAAAGAGATTAGGAGGCAGGGCTAAGTACACAACATCCACAACCGTCCATTTGTCAGTAGAGTGTGGCCACTAACATGCCAAAAGCCTCCTTTATAAGAGTACATACTTAAATACATTATTGATGTCTGCACGGGCTACAGCAGAGACAGACTTGGATTTTGACAGGCGTCCGTCTGAACTCCTGTACCAGCATGGTTTAACTGGACATGATAAAGAGCCTGTCCCAAATCAAAATGGGAATGCCACATCTAGCACTGCAAAAGTTATCTCTGGGGTTCAACGGGAGCTGTTCTTGGTCCTTGACTGTGTTAAGTCTCACTTTGTTATGCTGATGATACGCAGATTTATTTGTCCATAAATCCATCAGACAAGAGGCTAGAAATCTAGGGGTGGTCTCTGAGTTTCTTCAAACCTTTTTGCAATAATACAAACTCAGGGAGAGATTTCGATAATTTCTACTTTACCAATACCTAAAAGGAAGATTATTCCATCAAGCTATATTATCGTAAACAAAAATGCATGTGTGAAAAGTGGCAGGGGAAAGATGAAAAAGGAGCCAAGCACCATTCTGAGATGAGTCTCGTGTTACACCCTGCTTTCGTTTTCTCAAGATCAAAAACAGGACGCAGACAAACTGCTGTCTGATCTTAAAACCTGATCATCCCTAAGCCCATTTTTCTATTTTCAACTATTTTTGTCCGAAATTACATGCCCAAATAGATTGAGTATATCTTAACAACCACAAAGGCTATATGCATAATCTTGGTCTCAAAAGAAAGCTAAGACCTGTGAGATTACAATAGAAGTGTAGGAAATTTCTACCTCCGCCTAAAAAACCCCCACATAATTTATAGTGAAAACACATTAGAATCATCAAGGAATAAGCCTAAACTTTGTAGGAATGATTAAAATAATATCTGATAAGTAACTGTGCAAAAGTAGATGCTAAAAAAGTGAACCTAAGCAGTTTAACACACATTTTATCACAGATATTTCCAGGCGCAACCACCAAATGTGACATTTGGGCCCATTTGGATCCAGATGTGCCATTGACCTGTTATAGGCACCAGGCAGTAAAAACTAATTATATTTCACTAATATATCATTATAGTAACTCATTCCATCAAATACAACTGTTTTTGAGTCATTTAGAGCTTATAATCTGGCTCAGATTCACCTAGGGACTCTCTCTGCACATACACTATGTCTCTCCCCAGCTGTCTGTGTGTGGCCTGTCAAACACTCACAGATCAGCAGCCCATTGGCCGATCTGCATAAATGACACCCCTTTGTGACCGTTAGAGCCAATAGAATCGATTGAAACCGCCCACGGTTGGCTTAGCAACACCAATCACCATCCAGAAGGCAATAAGACCAGAGCCAGTGATTTTTGTTCGTGAGCTCCCTCCCCCCTATGAGCCGACTGTTTGTGCTTGTGGAGAAACCCAGGGAGCCGCCATTGATTTCAAAGGGACCGTAATACACGAGAGAACACGCTAGAACTGTCTTTTTCAGTCGGAATATGACTTTTGACCAGAAGACAGCAAAGGTAAGACATCCTTTATGATATGGTTATGATTTTTTTGTTACGTTTATGACTGTAGATCGCTGATATTTCATCGTATGGCAACTTGGCTGCCATCTTTGTTTTCTGCAGAGTCTGCCCTTTCAGGGGGTGTAAAGCTTGTGTGGATTGCTGGAAGTGGTGAAAATAGCGAAATCGTGGAATTGTGATTTGCATATTTGTGTATTTTTGGACATTATGAGTATAATTGCCTAGGTTGTAATTGTTTTGTTGTGGATGCTTGGTACTGGCTTTTAGCTCACTTTATGGGCTTTGTTTTGGTATCTTGTGTGACAGGATTGCTGCTTCCTAGCTTGTGTACTGTTCATTTGGACTGGACAGGACTGCGTACAGCCTCCTTTTTAGGGGGGTTTAGGGATGTAAACACACACACACACCTGATCGGCTGTGATGAGCGGCTCTTCATTCAGGCAACTGGCATTGTCATTCTTCTCATTCATCTCCTCCTCTTCTTTTTCGTGGATCTGCAGAATGTGAGATGAAGCATGAGAACCAAATAACAAACAAATGGCTTCTGCAGTATGTCTGACTACGAAAAGGAGGCTAACAAGAGTCAATTGCCTATCTGCAGTAACAATAATAATGAACTAAATCCACAATAGGTTTCCAAAAAGAACTCGATCAGTGTCTGGGAAGGAGAGATCATTCTGGGATTGCACTCATTTGAAAGACTAAATATTAGAAAGGTAATTTAGGATCACTTTTTTAAAAACTATTTACTATTCCATTTGTAAAAGTGTTAATAGTTTATGCCTTAATTATTGGCAATATTTGACTTTTATACAGTTTTGATGGTGAAGTCTGTTGTGATGTGCAGAAATCCCTGACATTGTCTCTAGGGATGGCAAAGTTGGTCTGACTTTGCACAGGCATTCCCAGACGACATGTATCATGTACCATGATAATGGTAAATGCCTGACGTTTCCTCTAGCGCCACCATGAGGATGACATTTGTAGTCTTGTGTGCAATGTCTTGTCAAGTACTGGATGGATTGCTCTGAAATTTGGTTGAGACATTCATGTTCCCCCTCAGGATGAATTGTAATCACAATGGTGATCCATCAACGTTTCACCTAGCCCAATCATAAGGTCAAATTCATTCATTCATTTGTCCAACACTTTGTTTTATGACCAAATGCCTGCGAAACAAATAAGTTTCCCATCAGCCTCAGCTGTACTTTGTGTTTAGTGCTATTTAGCAAATGTTGGCATGCTAACATGCTAAACTAAGATCAAGTAAACATTTTACCTGCTAAACATCAGCATGTAACATTGTCATTGCGGGCATGGTAGCACTGCTGTGCCAAAGTCCAGCCTCACAGAGCTGCTAGTGTGGCTGTTATTTGAATGTCCACGGGGCTTGTCGCTACTGCTAATTATTTATTCAACATAATAATCAGACAGTTCATGAAAGATTTGCCATTTGCTGACAAATTCCACGGCACACAGTAAGCAGATGTATTTTGCGGTTGTGGTACTTTTAACCTCGAGAGAACTCCAACAGCTCGGCCGAAGGCAGAATCTAGCTGAATATCAGCACTATGATGCATTTTCACAACAACCCCCTCCCTCTGGGGGGAAAACGTCCCCTCTTGCCTTGACCAGCCCAAACATGGCCTAGACTGCTAATTGCCTGCAGTTGTATGTGACAGCCAATTAAGAGGGGGGGGGGGGGACCTCTGCTGAATGGCAGACCAGTCAAGTTTGGTCAAGCATGTCCTCAAGTGTCAGCATGAGATTAAGCCTCAGAAAGAATGAACCAGTTAGCTACTTAGTTTGGCACCAAAATGAAAAAAAAAGACACATTGTGCATTTAAAGATATCTTAAAAACATTCAATCATAGCCAGTAGAGACACCGATAAGTGCTATATATCCCTCATTATCTGCAAAAATAAAGAAGGGAAAAATTGAAGAAGTGATGGGAGAGCAATGTTCTGGGGTTGTGAGCATGTTTTCCGGGTCAGACCTCTTAGCAGTTTTAATAAAACCATGCTCATTTGAGCATAAAATGGGTAAATAAAGATTACAATAGATCACAGAATGCATGATTAACGCTTCTGACGCACAGTTTCATACCACCCACATAATATCACACTGTGCGGGATGTTGATTCAAATAACATTCATGTGGTTTTATAGCAAAGGCACTGAGCTACTCTCAAAGGCATGTGAAGTAAATGTAAACCAAATACAAGATAAGAAGGTCGGAACAAGGAATAAACAGGAATAGGGAAGTAAAGATAAATAAGAAGGAGATTTGAAAACATGTTGTATTTGTCAACTAAAAGAAAAACATGTAGCCAAAGGTTCAATTAAGTACACCTTTCCAGAAGAAAAAGGGACGTTACGGGCACATTTTCCAGATTTAAACCAAATAGAAAGATGTGGAGCGACATGTACCTCCTGCTCAGAAAGATTGCCGTTGAGTCCCTCTGAGTTGGGGTTGTCCCAGGTGGAGATGTAGTTGTCAGTTAGAGCATCCCACACACTGCAAAACAACACAAAAAGACACATACATGCACACATGTAAAGAAAGGGCCACTTTTACCAGAAAAAATATCAAAAACAAGCATCAAAACACTATTTTTGGCCTTCGCACTACAGGCTGTCTACTATTTTAAGCTGGTGTATCCACACGCGTGTAACGTGTAGATAACTGTCTACTATAACCGCACTAAACTAGAGTTTGGTGTGCTGTTTTATCTCGCTGGTTAACAAGGCAGTCTACACAATATTTCAATGTGGCAAGTCAATGATGGTGGTCAAGGCTGGCGGCTGCAGAGGAACAATGCACAACAGAAAAAAAAACAAAAAAAAACACAGCTTACTACTCAGCAAAAGGTGTCCTTATCAGAGATTTAGATAAAGCGTCTCACATCATTGTGCTAGTGGTCTCTGGCTGCAACCCGGTGCAAGTGTCTGTCTCAGGAGGAATGGCATGAAACTGGGAGAGAAGTCTCCTTTGTGTTTTGTCCTCCTCCACTCAGAGGTTGGCTCGGGCCGGCTGCCCTGCTCCCAGTGGCACTGCCCACACCCGGACACACACTGGACGCCATTCAGCTAACAGCTTACCTCACCAGCCATGCCGGCATGCCTTGGCTGCATGCGCAAGCAGGGGTCAACGTTTCAGCACACTTAACCCGACGGCGACAACTAAGCGATTAAAAAGTGTTGTCACTGACCAGAATGAAAATCAAACGGACGTTACGAAAAAATGAAATATTTTCCCCATCAGAGATATCATTTTGCATTAAGAATTTTGAAATGTTTTCCTGAAAGTGAAATAAACTAGATGACTCCATTGTGGAAGCTGACCCCCATGTATTCAGATCATCATTTAGGACAGTTTTTTTTATGAAACACAAACCAAGACATTTACACACGGAGCAATTATTTACTTGTAATAAACATTCACAGTTGCTAACACGTACAAAATAGCTGTTCTAAACCTCTATCATTACATCTTACAGATAAAAAATAGTGCAGTATAGTAAATAGTGTTGTGATTCTTGTTTGTTTACTCCATAAAGTGAAGAGTAAAAATATAAAAACGGTGGTTTTACAGGGGGTTATGCAAGATTATTTCTTGGCAGGGAGCAGTGCTGGTTAGCAGATTTCTTGTTTACCTTTGCAGGCGGGCTGTCCCCCCCTCTTTATGCCAAGCTAAGCTAACAGGCTGCTGGCTGTAGCTTCGTACACTGTGTAAAGGACAGTAATGAAATCGGTCCTCTCATCGAACTCTAAGTGTATTCCCCCAAATGTCCTTTTAAATCAATCTGAACACTTTAAAATACTTTCTGTTGAAAAAAATACAGTCTAATCAGCAATAACCACAGTGGAAGCCACAGCACATGAACAGCACACAGTGCGTGCACAACACAAGGACGCGGTTTGGTCGTCTGGCCAGCAGCAACTGGAACTCCACGTTACAAAGCTGTCCCTGCTGTGACTGTTGGCCCGCAGACACTGAGTGGAAATCATTCAGTTTGACATCCTACTTCTCCATCAGCTTGTCAGGCTCACTTATATCTGCGTTTCTAATCAGGCAACTGAAGGGATTAGGCCAAACTGTGCGACAGACTGCTTCCAACCAAACAGCAGATTTACGTCGTTGACGATTATTTCTGTGGTGCTGTGAGACTCTCCCGTTTTAAATGAGTCACTCCACTGAAAAGAGCTATTTCTCCTATGCCATAACACAACAGAAGGTGCACAGTGTTACGAACATAAAAGCGCATTAATAGTATTCTGTGTCTGAGCGACACCGAGGTGAATAAATATCTAGTCAATGAGACTCACTTGATTTGAAATCACAGCATGCAATTGTTACTTGCCATAAGTGTTATGAAAAGGGAGGAACAATGAGACAAAAACTCCAGAGGAGGTTGGGACAGCTGTTACGTTGGATTAGAATCCCACTCTACTGCTTTCCTTATCTGTTCCGCGACAAATCAGTGTGTGGCATTGGGCTTGTGTCTTGGTCCCAACATGCAGATCGGTGTAGCACTGTCGAACTCTCATCCACCCACAGCCCTGTGTTGTGTGCCCACTAACCAGTCAAAGCTCTATTCAGCAACACAGACTCATTTTTAACTGCAATGGGATATTGCTTGACAAATCATGTGATGTCCGTTCCAAATCACTCTCCTCTTACACATACGAGCCAGACTATTTTTAGCACGATTCATATGTGAGGGCGTGTGTTTCCGCCTCTGGGTCTGCAAGCAAATGGAGGAGGATCTGGCCGTCAGCTGAGAGAGAGACAGACCAACAGAGCCAAAGCTAACTGAGGCGTACAACACTGCACACTGAATAATTCAGCATGCGAGCCCGACTGTGGCGCTGAGGGAGGGGGGTCCATGCTACTGATTGACTGGTTATTTGGGACGTCTGCGTGTGGAAATGTTTTGGCTTTTGTCATGTGTGACGGGCTGGGCTGCCGAGCCACTGCTTTGGCCCTGGGAGTGTGCAGTGAATGGCAGCAATGGCAGCACAACGATTAGGCTACATGAGCAGTGGCATGAAGGGCTGGAGGAAGAGGTTCAATTGTATGTGTGCTGAGAGCCTGGTGATGTCACTATACTTGTGGTGATTCCTATCACTTTATCATGTTCCTGACGGCAAGGTAGGGGGCGTCCCGCAGCCCGGACGCAACCAGGCTTTGCTGGAAAGTTCCAGTATTGAAATAGAAACACAGTAAACACAAGTTATCTGTAGTCTGTAGAGCAATGGAGCTAAGGTTTACGTTTCTAAAAAATCTCAAATTGAAGTTATTTCTATTTTTAACCCAAAAATACTGATGCAAATGGACTATAAATGCTAGGCTGGTATGGCACCTGAACTGTATCAGATCCATTAAGACCTCAATTGTGTACATTGCAGGCTTGATATTAACAGACTGATGAATGCCATAATGCTGAAAGCCCCAGAAAACGTCCAGTAAGTGGATCCTGTGCTATGACTAGGTTTGTAAAAACCTATCTCACTGTGACTGTGGCCACTCACTCTTCGTCCTGCAGCCTCTCCTCATCCTCCTGGTTGTGTGACTGGTTGCGTATGGGCGCCAGGCCCTCCGTCTTGGTGTTGTAATTGTGGAAGCAGACATTGAGCTTCTCGTCGAACTCGTTGACCAGGTCCTCCATCGACTTAAAGCTCATCATCTCAGAGAAGTTCTCCAGCTCCGAGAAGTCCTCACGGGTGATGGAGGCCAGGGGGACGGTGGTGGTGGAGGAGTAAGGGGAGTGGTTTAGCGCGGGGTGGTCCAGCTCATCCATGCGGCAGGGCCGTAGGTCCTCAAACTCCTCATCCAAACACACAAGGGGGGCTTCCATGGTGTCCCCTGTCTTGTTAATCTGTGAGCCCTGCACAAACAGAGTGTTTAATGCATTGAGTTTGCTAAATCAGCACAGCTCATTAAACCGATTTTTTTAAAGTTTCATCAGCATCCCTTTAATGAGGCGAGGTCGCTGCTGCAGCAAATGTGTTTCAATGGAAAGACCAGATCAGACAAAGCACAAAACTCCGTATCTGTCCCCATCTGTTAGATCTACCAATATCCCGTAAGGATTTATCTGGCGGCTCCTAAATCACGCCTCCCTCACCTCATGTGGAATAGCACCATGTTGTCTAGACAAAGAGGAGGTGGAGGTAGATGAGCCAGAAGGGGACCAGGTCCCAAAGGGAACCCAACCAGTTGGCTTTACTGGTAAACCACAGTTAATTAAGTACCTCTACTGGGAATTAACTGATGAGATTTCCAAGATTAGGGGACATGAAATTATAGGAACATTTGTCAAAGTACACAATATATTGTAATTAGTAATGGTATTTTTTGTGCTGGCCAATGGTTCTTCTTTAAGGGTTTGGATGCAAAATAAATATGGGTGTGTCAGATAGTTATAATGGTTCTCTGAGAAGGATTCTGATTTAATGAGATGGACTCATCTTCCAGTCTCAATGCAAGCACATATATCGGTTGTAAAAAATGGATATACTTCTATGGATATATTTCCACAGCACATTACCCCTCACGGCTTCTGGGAGAGACTTCAGAAAACGAGCTTTTGTAGCACCTTACAAAGAGACCAGGAATCAGGAGGACTGGGAGCTCCAGATTTCAGGTTTCGTGTTTGGTCTTTTATTTTAATTTCAATGCGTCCCCTGTGTATTTGGTGAAGCTTGTCAAATAAGGCAGCTTGGCACACCACTGGGGAGAATAAAGTTAAACCTTGGCGCTTACAGGATGAGGTGTATGTTCTCTTCAAAATCCTTCAAGCTAAATTTGATGCAACTGTGTCCGCTTTCCTGTCAGTTTGTTCTCAGAAAGATATCATTCTCAGTTCCTTCTGTTCAACAATTATAGTTCATTAACTGGTGGAAAGCCTCTTTCCCACAGTGGGGTGAAAAAAGAGTTCATAAAGTCTCAGATATGAGGTGAACTCAGTACATTCCAAGATCTGTAAAAAAACTGTAGAAAACTATGCTGATGGTCAGTTTTACCTGTCTGTATATGGATAAAATAATGTCCTGAAACACTTCCTGGGAGCTCATAATGACCAAAGGGCCATCAGTAGTTATAAATTATTTTATAAAAGAAATTACAGAGTGTAAACCTGCAAAAAGGAGCAGCATTCATTCTTGTGGAGGGCTTAACCCCAGACTTTAAAGAGAAGTTGTGCCTCAGTCAGGTCGTGTGACGCAGTGTGATCACGGTGGTGAGGCCTACATTTCATCCTTTGCTGGACCGTGGCCTGGCGTAAGTGGGTGATGCCATTTAAAAACAAGCTTGTGCAAGCCTCTTCCTCCTCATCACGCCACTCAGCAAAGTGCTGCTCTGTCTTGGGCCGGATATTGTTTTTCAGGTTCGCATCTACCCTCTGTACTGGCGCGTGCCTTTTGCCTGTGTGTTTGTTTTTTTAATTGCATCTGCTTCGTCTTTGGCCTGACAGCCTGCTTATTTCTGATTTCTCTGCTGTGAAAACGACTCCATGCTGAATAAATCCTCACAGCAGAGAAATGAATCACCCCCCTGTATGTGACAGTGACTGACAACTTGCGTCTGTCAGGGGATCCAATTAAGGGCATTTGGTCTGCTTAAATAAGGAACTTGGACATGGAAATTAGTAGCTGACTCTAACCTTGCCACAGGGAATTTTCGCAGGGTGCGCTGATGTACTGTTGCTTGACAATTTGGCAGGGGGGGAAATCACAAATTTAATTTCCTAATAGCACTTGCATGTCATGCTGTAGCCTTTCTATTTACTGCTAGGTTAGCTGAGCAAAATGGACGTGGAAAGCTCTGGAATACTGTTCTAGCAAAAGGGAGGAATGAAACCTCGGCATGGCAGCAGTATGGAGGTGTTTGAGATGTGCAGGTATTGAATGTCTGCATGGTGTGTGTTTGGGATGTGATTTTTTTTTTTTTTGGACGTGACCTTCACAGGGAGTGGTGGTGGTCTCAGGTGCGTCTCCCTGCCGCCACAAAAGCACGCAGGTAGGGAAAGAGCCAATCAGAGGTCATTTCATGCAATGGAGCCTAATCACTCACCCCATTTCACTGTGGGTGGGAACGTTTGCAGATTTTTAAGGCATCTTTTTCTAATGTGTGACTCTAAGCAGGAATGCAACCATATTTGAATTGAAAATACCTGTCAAATCATTCTGATCGTGTCCCACACAAATGTAAATTAATTGGATTCCACTTCAAATCCCCTTTTCAGGCGGGCCATGGCAAAAATGGAAATCAAGCAAATGCATGTCACCAGCTCATCAGAGGGAGAAAGAAAGAGGGGAGTGGGGGAGGGAGAGAAGAGCAGCGAGGAGAGAGGAAGGAGAGATGGAGGAAACCATGGTTACAAGGCACGAATGGTGGGAAGATGATGCACAGCGAGGACCTCGGAAAGGTCAGGGCTGGAAGAATGAACAGCAGGATGGTAGGCACCAGGGGGGAGGCAGATTACCTGCAGTAGATGCGCCGCTGTTGTTCTGGCTCGGTGTGGAAGCAGGATCTTCTCAGACGAGGAGACTGTGTGCCTGAGCCTCCCTCCGCTGAAAACCTACCGATGAGCGGCAGCAGTTACATTCATTCCAGGGTGAAAGAG
Organism: Coreoperca whiteheadi; assembly: GCA_011952105.1. Lineage (NCBI taxonomy): Eukaryota > Metazoa > Chordata > Actinopteri > Centrarchiformes > Sinipercidae > Coreoperca > Coreoperca whiteheadi. Next base: position 19,242,402 of record CM022491.1, on the reverse strand, counting down.
AGGAAAACAAAAATCAGGGAGGTAAAGATGGCAGCGTGGTCTGAGCTTTGGTCTGTATCCTATCCCTCACCCGTTAGCCCACAGCCACCCTTATCTGTCCTCCCACAGCCCGCTGTTTTCCAATCAATAGGCAGCCAGCCCAGCTCACACAGAGCCTGCGCACTGCCGGGCCTCTGACGATATCAGCCCACCCCCCCCACCCCCCCCTCTTTCTTCCCTCATCATCCTCTCGTTCTGCCTTTGTCCCTGCCTCCTCCCTCCCTCCCTCTCTCCCTCTCTCTCTTCCTGCACGCGTTAATTCCCCAATATTCATGAGGAAAGAAGAAGGAGGGGGAGCAGGAGGTTTGAGGGGGAAGGACATGTTTCTATAGCAAGGTAGCAAATGTTTAGCTCTCTGCCTTGTATGTTAAATCCTATTTACTATATCACACCACTATGAAAATCACACTGAACAGCATTTAAGACTGGCTGTGAACACTGAGTGGCATGAGAACCAAATCAACTTTTGAGTTTGAAATCAAGCTTGTATCAGCCTCCAAAGTTAAGTCTGACATCTAGTCTGTTGTCTACACATCTAATGAAACATCCAAAATCCAGTTCCGTACCCATCATCCCGCCCAGCTATCACAAACAAATAAGAGCATAAATAACAGACACAAAGGGGGGGAAAAAACTAAAATACATTTAGAGGAAATGCTTTGTGAGCCGAGGGGAGACCAGCCGTACACAAGCTCATCTGAAGTTCCTTGCGGTACATTGGCTCTTGTGAGGAAACATTCGCAGTGATTTTTTTCAAGTGGGAGGATATACATCAAGCCAGACATACAGCATTGAAAGGAGTGCACCGTACAACATGACGCTAAGCAATTTTGCATTTATGATCAGACAAGGAGCCAACACCAAGAGCAAATTGTTTAGGATCCACTGCTATTTTAATCCCAAGACTATTCTCAATCCCTGTTTGAACAGAAAATCGCTAACACATTAAATTAAAATAGGTGCCATGTTGTTTTTACACCTTTGGCACACTGGAGAAGACAAATAATCACATTTACTACATATTTCATGAGTTACATGCAATTTATTAATGATCTTATGTTGTGTATCATGGGATTTATCTGATCTAGTGATTGGATCGTACAAAACTTTCTCAAAATCGGTCATATGTGTAGATTTGACAGATCACTTTCCCACTAATGCAATTTTAGGCCACATTTATGATACAGTGGAAATAGCTCTTGAATGTGCATTCGAGGAATAACCAACTCCTATAATTTATTTTAATATAATATAATAGTCTATCACAAATTTCCGCAATGCTTTTCTACACAAGTATATTCAAAGTAAGGATTGTTGGCAATAAGCACAAAGAGTCAATGTCTTTTATAATATATGAAGAGAAGAAATATAGAGTTTTACCAGAGAATCCACTGCACTGATTGCTTTTCACTACATCATTTCAGAGGTAGTTCGTAAAGTGACGTCATATGCGACATAAACTACAGCCAATATTGCAAATGTGAAAATAAAGAGCCACAGTTAAACAAGGATCCTCTTGAAATGTACTCGAATATCAACATAAGACAAGATATAAAAAGGGATGCTAATGAAAAATGCCAAATGCCAAAATGACCCATCCCTCCTTCACAGCCTGTGCTTCAAAATCTGCATAATCCCTGGTTTCAATCTGTGACCGCCTGTCTCAAAGCCTCGGCTACATGAACACATGCAGTGACGTAACAGTGACACATGTTATTATCACACCCCGAGTGCACTCAGACTGGGACATATAATAATACGGCTATCTTTGAGGTCTGGGACATCCATCCAGATTTGACAGATTACGCTTTTTACAGCCTGATGGGTTTGAGAGAATTGAGAAAATAAGTAGTCAGAGTGTGTTTCACTGAGGACTTGTTCGTGATTTATTAAATGTATCTAACATATCTCACAGTGGTCGAATGATGTATTTTGGACATTTTCCTTCAGCCCAAAAAATGTGACTCTACTGTTATATTTTGTGTGCACGCAAAGCTGGTGATTCGGACAAAACTGAAAAACTGCCAGTGAAAATAAGTGTTTTTGTCCAACCAAAATAGATCATTTTAGAAATTGGCGAGCAGATACAACAGGCGACGTCAAACAGAGAAGCTGCAGAGAGTTTCACTGAACACATGACGTCAGCACGCAGGAGCCTACCTGCTTTGGTTCCCGATGCTGTACACTATAAAAACAAAAAATCAAATCTCACGTCACAGAACACACTGTGCTCATTATACCTGCATTACAGTATCGAAAAACGAACACACCCAAGAGCTGGCACTGTACGCAGGCTGACCAAGCAGCCAACAAACACCAACTTCATTAGTCTCGGTGAGCAGCTGCTCCTTCTTCCCCCCCACACAACAAGAAAGGTGGGGGTGGGGGGATTTGGCCTGTCAGAGGCCTCCCATTACTAAGGCAACATAGCTCACACAGCCCAGCGTTGCACAGACGCTGGTTACCATGGTTATACCGTAATTGCACTGGCAAAGGAAGTCCACAAGCAACAGAAAGGGATAAGGAGAGAACTCTCCCTTTGTAGACCTTTTCAGCTACTGCAAACACCGCCAGAGTTGGCTGTAAATGTGTAGGCTTTGTTTGAGGAGGTGGGACACAGTATGGCCTGATTTTGATGAGTTTAGCTTAATCATCCCTAAGCCCATTTTTCCAACTATCTTTCCGAAATGACATGCCCAAATAGATTGAGTATATCTTAACAACCACAAAGGCTATATGCATAATCTTGGTCTCAAAAGAAAGCTAAGACCTGTGAGATTACAATAGAAGTGTAGGGATTCAGGTATCTATACTCTGTCAGATAATATGCATCTGGAAAGCAGTAGAAAATTTAAATTTCTACCTCCGCCTAAAAAACCCCCACATAATTTATAGTGAAAACACATTAGAATCATCAAGGAATAAGCCTAAACTTTGTAGGAATGATTAAAATAATATCTGATAAGTAACTGTGCAAAAGTAGATGCTAAAAAAGTGAACCTAAGCAGTTTAACACACATTTTATCACAGATATTTCCAGGCGCAACCACCAAATGTGACATTTGGGCCCATTTGGATCCAGATGTGCCATTGACCTGTTATAGGCACCAGGCAGTAAAAACTAATTATATTTCACTAATATATCATTATAGTAACTCATTCCATCAAATACAACTGTTTTTGAGTCATTTAGAGCTTATAATCTGGCTCAGATTCACCTAGGGACTCTCTCTGCACATACACTATGTCTCTCCCCAGCTGTCTGTGTGTGGCCTGTCAAACACTCACAGATCAGCAGCCCATTGGCCGATCTGCATAAATGACACCCCTTTGTGACCGTTAGAGCCAATAGAATCGATTGAAACCACCCACGGTTGGCTTAGCAACACCAATCACCATCCAGAAGGCAATAAGACCAGAGCCAGTGATTTTTGTTCGTGAGCTCCCTCCCCCCTATGAGCCGACTGTTTGTGCCTGTGGAGAAACCCAGGGAGCCGCCATTGATTTCAAAGGGACCGTAATACACGAGAGAACACGCTAGAACTGTCTTTTTCAGTCGGAATATGACTTTTGACCAGAAGACAGCAAAGGTAAGACATGCTTTATGATATGGTTATGATTTTTTTGTTACGTTTATGACTGTAGATCGCTGATATTTCATCGTATGGCAATTTGGCTGCCATCTTTGTTTTCTGCAGAGTCTGCCCTTTCAGAGGGTGTAAAGCTTGTGTGGATTGCTGGAAGTGGTGAAAATAGCGAAATCATGGAATTGTGATTTGCATATTTGTGTATTTTTGGACATTATGAGTATAATTGCCTAGGTTGTAATTGTGTTTTGTTGTGGATGCTTGGTACTGGCTTTTAGCTCACTTTATGGGCTTTGTTTTGGTATCTTGTGTGACATGATTGCTGATTCCTAGCTTGTGTACTGTTCATTTGGACTGGACAGGACTGCGTACAGCCTCCTTTTTAGGGGGGTTTAGGGATTTAAGGAAGATCCTCCGCTGCATATAAATCCCACAGACCCAATCCGCAACGCAATCTGAGAAAATAGGAGAACTAAAACTATTCATATTAAAGAACACATGCTCATAGCGGCATGCTGCAGCGGGAGTCCTGAGATCACCAGGAATTACATTGAATGAATTGCACTGTGGGACATAATGAGAGGGTGATAGTAAATAGATTCTGTTGCTCACGCAAATCCTTTGAGTGTCCCATGCTGAAAATACATACATACACATATAATACAAAATATATATAATACATTGCTGTACTTAATAGTTTTTAGATGACGAAAATGTAAAAAACATCTTTTCCTCCATGTATTTCATAAGTATAGCAGGAGATTGAATGTATGTTTGTCTTGTCAGTCTATGTTGCTGACATGTAGTGGTGATGCTTGGACATCATGCAAATATACCTGCACAAGAGACAAAGGGGGTGATGATGCCCCATACGATCCCACTATCAGAGACGCAGTAAATACAGCATTAGCCCATGACCCCTGGGTGCTCCCAGGTCTGTGACGTGCACCTGCTTTGACGGTGACTGAACAATAGAGGGCACCAATGCAGCGTGATATGTGTTGGGGGAAAAAAAGACATTTGAGGTTGCCCGAGGCCGTCTCTGTCTTCTGCTTCGGGTGACTGCGAGATCATTTAAATGAAAACAAAATCACATGTTCAATCCCTGCATACAACATGAACTCTGGCTCTGATTGGGGAAAAGTGAATTATCAGCTTTTATTATTATACCTAGCACTGCTACATCACTGTGTCAAGTGTCATGGGACATATTGTTTTGTGGGGTAATGTGTCTCAATGGTTCCTCCATACTTAAGTAATAATGAAGTATTATCGCCATAACTTAATAATAAAGGAATGGTTTAGGTGACCGATAGTTTCCTATTTAGAAATACTTAATTAAACCTACAGAGACAATCAGATACTAATCCTAATTGTTCCTAAATTCTTTCAGAGCAGCCTGCAGATAGACTCATTACTTCCATGGTGATCATAATAATGTTAAGTCAGGAACTGCTGCTTTCCCTTATCCTATTCTAAGAACATGCACAAGTCAAAAATGTGCATTTATGTGCTGCTTGGACTTTTTCATGACAACAGATGAAATTTCGATTATTCTGATCGGTCCGACTTTTGTCTTAAATAGCAGAAATGACAAAGCCAGAAAAAGTCCCAGATGTGCATGATCTCTTTATTAAAACTCTGCAGTAAATATGCTGCAGTCAAAGGTTTCTGTACAGCATATATTTCATACATATTTCTTTGATGAAATATCAAGCAATGGACTTATTGTTTAAAAAAAAGAAAAGTCAAATTTATTCACAGAGCACCTTTCTGATCCCAAAGTGCCTCACAATCGATAAAAACAACGCAAATGACAAACTTTACACACTTAGCCGACAGGCCTGTCCAACCAAATGTCTAAAGTAGAAAGCTTTGAAAGATGACTAGTGTAGTCCTGCCTTTATCGTACGGTGTCAAAGGTTCATGAATGCATCCTTCAGCCTGAGGACTGCTGCTCTCAGAGGAGGACCAGTCAGCATATAGTACTGGAGATCACAATCTATTAGTGGTAGAGCACTATTTTTTTTTGTATCGTTCCTGTGTCTGGATTTCTGAAGAGCGGAGCGACCGTTGAGCACAAATTTATTTCGGCAATCGATCACTGGTCACAGAAACCACTTTAATAAATGTTTACAATGAACAAGACATATGTTGGACAATTAAATTCTTGAGTGATATCTAGCAGCAAAATATATTCTTGAATATTTCCTGAAAAGATTGGTTGATCATTACCCCCCTTTAGAGCCAATCATATACTTAAGATGGCTATTTATCCATTCTGTTTGTACCATGACTGTTTGATGAAGACACACTGTGTGTCAACATATTGGAACTAGTTATGTTCTGCAGTTTCCTTCTGAGCTTTACCACTGTTCACTTGCGATGTACGGCTACTGTAGTCTTATTTGGGATGAGAGAAAGGTACGACTGCTGATTAACTGCTAACTGATTGCTGAACATTGTGAGGGACAACAGACTGTAATTTTGAAGATTTTCTAAACTAGAAAGAACAAGAACATGATAGGGACTTGATGGGTTGCTCAAGATTCACATACTGAGCTCCTAGAACATGATTTAGTATAGACTGAAAGCAGTCCTGGTGTGGTGGGAGGGATGAGGGACACCCTTCTAATTGTCCAAATGAAATTAGCAGCAATTTTTTACCACTAAGTTATCATTTTAAAAGTCACACATATCACCCATCTACATTGTGAAAGTCTTTTTCAGAGAGGTCATGATTGCTTAATGGTAAAATACAGGGGTTTTGAAGTGAAAAAAACCCTTGTGTTGCCGAAAATGGTTATGTGGGAATAGATCTTTTTTCATTTCAAAAGATGTCAGATGGATTATAAAGTGCTCCATTATAATGGCCATTATCTCCTCACAGGGTTTTCAATCCTGAAGCCTCCTCCAGTGAAATGAGGTTTGCTGCTCAGCTGGGGGAGGGGTTCCAGCTGCTCCACCTTGGTCTTGGTCCTCTGCTCACTGATGACACACACAGAGTGAACAGAACTATCACTAACCGCTCCAGTGTACGTGTTCCCAGCATACAATAAACTGTACATTTTGTACCCGTCAATAAAACGAATAATAAATAAAATGTCAAAATGTCTGACTAAGACTGCTGAGGTGTAAAACAAAGATCAACCTCACCTGTGAAGCTTTTTCTGAAAGAGGTATTTTTTCTTAATGCTTGCCAGCGCATTAGCTAAACTTTGATTCTCACTTTTGTACTCATTCATCTTTGAGTCGAGCATTCTCAGCTCGGCTACCAGCGCCTGTGGAATCAGAGAAGAGAAATCACTTTGTCATAGAACGCAGAAATGGGTACAGGTACCACGTTTTTTTTTTTTATAAATAACACACATATATATCCGAACAGGTGCGGCATCTGTTCGGATATATATGTGTGTTATTTATAAAAAAAAAAAAAAAAAAGATTTTAGATAAGAGGACGGTTAATACACTAAAAAAATAAAGAGATAAATTAGGGAAGCAATATTAGACTCTTAAAACGTCTTTCTGGCTGT
>CM022491.1:19192961-19234955 GCA_011952105.1 Coreoperca whiteheadi | reverse complement strand
GATAATATTAAAAAAAAAAAAAAAAAAAAAAATTTTGAGATGAAAAAGAGACAGTACGCGAAAAGGCGCGGCATTTATTAATATATATTTGTGTTTTTTTTATAAAAAAAAAAAAAAAAAAAGATTTTAGATATGTGGACGGTTAATACACTAATACAATAGTGAGTTGTATTAGTGAAGAATAATTTGACTTTGAAAACGACTGAAAGGATGAACTGTCTGAAACAATATCAACTCACTGCACTGATATTTCATGAAAAGCCTTCTTTAGATCACAAACATATTGGGCCTTACTTTCTGACGGAGGCCTTTGTTAGACAAAACGGTAATGGTTATTTTTTTTATTTGGTAGAAGAAGTAAATATGGTCAATTTACATGGCGGGTGAGAATTTGACCACACTGGGCACAGAGTGCTGTGATGGAGAGAGAAAGAAATAGTTAACTTGGGGAAACCAGAATCTGATGGGGTCAAATAAAAAAAAAAAACATGAACGAGTGGAATACAACATGAAACAAGAAAAGAAAACATGGGGAGAGATATGCTTTGACTGGCAAGAAGAGAACGCGTGGGATGACCTTGAGCTTTTTAGTTCTCTCTCTGATGATCCACTGGCACTGCTGGAGCTGCTCAGCTGCCTCAGGACCCGGCTGCCGGGCCAGAATGTGCTTCAGCTCCACGTAGAGCTTCTCCTTTTCCTTGGCGGGGAAATAGAAGGAAAGGAAATTCAACAGATGAGAGAGGGAGACTGGGCCCACATGCTGTACAACTCAAAACATCGATTCTGATTATTACATTCAGGAAGCACGTACTGTACATGTCCCTGCTGTTACAGAAGAAAACCTGCAACTCCTACTGTACCTAGAACTATGATCTGCTTTTCTTGGCTTAATGCCAGTAGGTGTTTGTAGAATCCCAGTAGAAATTGGAGCAGTCAATGTGCTGCATTGAACACATTCATTGTGTCCTCCGGTGGGATATGTGGAGGGAGCTATTGCAGAACGTCTACAATACTGAAAAGCAACCAGTGTCCAGAGTTTGTAGCCACAATCTGAATATGAGATCTAAGCAGCATAGGACATATACTTTTGATTAAATATTTCACGCATTCTTACAGAATTAAAGGATAACTTAAGTGGTATTCTACATTTTTCTTACAGTTAACAAGTACTGTGTGTGCATCCAGAGCCTGATATATCTTTTTCCTCTGTGCCATTAAAAACACGTCAGTGAGCCTCACTGGTGCACAGGGGGACCTGTTCCTTCATTAGCATGAACACACACACACTGTAGTTTAGTTTGACTCGGTCCCACACACACACACACACACACACACCGTCCTGCTGCCAGAAATACTCACTAAGCACCAAACGTGGAAAGTAGTCCCCAACCAAATGCACTATGTCCTCCTGTATGAGGAACGTTTGCTTAAAAACTACAGTGCTCAGCTTTTTTAGGAAAGTCAAGGAGTCTTTTTACAAAATAAAAGTACATATTCATGACCGAATATATTATTTCATGGACTATTGTATTGTTGGTTTGGCACTTTTCATGGGATTTGTCGATTTGTCGTAACATAAATGAAGAATTCCACCAGCCTTATCCTTTAATGACAAAGTGTATCACATATGGATGTAATGAGACTCAAAACATTTTTCATATGGTAAACAATAGCTTAAAGTAACTTACTTATGGTGACTATATAGTTATGAAGATGTTTGGACTGATGCAATAGCTATCAAAGGAATCAAATCACTCGAACAAGCTTTTAAAGTCAAAGTCAAACTTGTTAAACAGATCATTTTTACTAAACACTAAAACACTCTGAATAGGTACAGCTTCCCTTCCTGTGGCAGAATTAATAATAATATAATAATAATATAATCTCTTAGTTATTCTTTTATTGTTCAAGACACTTTTGAGGGTCTGCCTAGTACTTGGCTGCCATTGTCTCACGGTATAAGCATCTAAGCAGGTGCAATAATTACTTTCCCACTTGAATACAGTGACGTCGCTTCGTGAAGACGTCACGTCGTTCCCTCACAAGGATAAGACTAATGAATCCAAAGAGGCGTGTAAAGTGAGTGTGTGTGTGCTTGTGTGCATACACTGAGGAGAGTGTGTCAAGTGTTTACCTGTAATAGGAGTTCACGTTCCTCAAGCTCCTGGGTCTTGGCGATCAGTCGTTTTTGTAAGGACTGAATCTTCTGGATGAGTTCGTATTTGCCGGGGTCACTGCCCTGCAGGGGGGAGCCATTTACAGAATGTTAACGGCCTGACCTTTTCCTCTCTGAATGATGAGGTTCACTTGTGTGAGTGGTCTTTCACATAAACTAAAAACGTTCATGTCACTGTCTGGCAGAGAAAAACCAATACAACCGGCTAGGGCTGTAATGGCGTCCCGCTAATCCACACTATGAAACAGGTCCTTCACCTCCAGTCGTCTCCATCTGTGAATATTTATGGGCTTCAGCTGCTCCTCGAGGATGCTGTTCCTCGTCCTCTCTCTTAGCAGCTCCCTCTGCAGGTGGAACATCTCTCGCCTCCAACAAAACAACTCAATGGTATGTCACACAGTACTCACATACAAAATGATTTGAATAATTGATGTACTAAATTTGCCCCATAGTTCACTGGAAGGCAATTTTAGTCAGTGTAGAGAAGCTAGAAAGGGATAGAAAATACTAGCAAAAACAAGGCTAGGCTACTCTTCCTTTGGCTGGTTGAGTAACAATCATGATGCAAAATAAATAGAAAAGAGCTAGAAGTTATTCCTACCTCTGACTCTGGATCTCTCTCCACCTTGCTCCATCTTTCCTTGAATCGTACACTTCTAATCTAAATGCTGCACTTTGTAGGTCCCCTCATTCTTTTCCCGCCCTGCCCTTCTTCTCTACTCCACATGCTTCTCTTAGAGCAATTCAATGCTCTTTGTTCAAACTCTCTGTTTATCCTGCTCAGGCCCTCTTCTCTCTTTTACCTCAGGTCCTCTGTGTTGGGTACGGTCTTGTCCAGGATGCTCTTCTTGCGCCGGAGCCTCTTGATCTCCAGCTTGAGCAGGCGAATGTCTTCCATCAGCTGGTGGTAGTGGAAGTCCCCCTTGCTCAGGATGGATTGCTGGATCCTGATCTTCTCATACAGCAGCGCACGCTCATCGTTGCGGCGTAGCAGCTGTTTGCCCAGGTTGTCCCGCTCTCGAATCACCTGCAGAGACGTTGCGCCAACAAATAATCAGATACAGGTCTCTTTTTGATATTCCTTTTTCTGCTTGATCTTGTCTACGCTCTTCTGTTTGTTTGTTTTTTACTTGTTCTAGTTGCTTCTTCTGCTGGATCTGCTCAGCATCAGCGTCGGCTATAATCTTCTGCAGCTTTTGCTGTTCTGCTTTCTGACTGTCAACGCGCTGCTTTGCTTCTTCAAGCTGGAGCTTCATTAACTGCAGCTCCCCCTGTAGCAGGACAGAGAGTGGTGCACACATGCGTAAAAGGTTCTGGCAGGTATAGTGAAGGTGGCCCTAATAAATAGTTAGGGCCAGTTGTGACCTTATTCATTTGGCAGAGGCTTTTGTCCAAGCGTCCGAACTCAAAACCACAAACAACTAAGACACGCTGAGGCAGGCTGCAGTACCTTGAGGGCCTCGTTATCCCTCTCTAAGCGCTTGTGTTCCTGCTGATCCTTAGCAAGAGCCAGCTCCTTCCCAGCGATCTCATCTCTCAGTCGGGAGACCTGGTTGTTCAGGGTCTTCATCTTCCTCTTCATCTCTGCAATCTCTTCCTGAGGCAGAGAGATAGAAAGTGTGTGTGGGGGGGGGGAGTAAAGTATATATACAATTTATTACATACATACAATAAACAAGTGCAACCAGTGGTCAAAACGTGCATAGAAATTGAGAGAAAGTACTAGTAATAAAACCGGAAAACGTGGGCAAATTTAGCCTTCTTTTCAAACTAGCAAAAACAGAATATGAACACAGAACTACGGAGATGAATGTAAAAATATTATGCTCAATCCAAATCCTCAGTGCAATATGTTATTTCAAGACATTAAATAGTCTCAGTCATAACGTTTTCCATTCCAGCTATTGGTGTAAGGCATACTGCCATGTTACAGCTGACTCACTGGCGAGCTGATTCCTCAGCTGGATAATTAACTGGCAATCAGCTGTGGATGACAAGAACCCATCATTCTCACCTGCGCCTCAATGAGGTTTTTGCTGTAGACGTTTCTTTCAGACACGGCAGTCTCCAGCTGGTTCTCTTGCTGTTTGAGCTTGCACTCTGCCTCAGTGACCTTCTTCCTCCAATCGAATATCTCCATCTCTCTTACTTCAACGTCATTCATTTTTTGTTGGACCTGTGGACGGGAGAAACGTTCCCCTCAGACAGGCCAAGATTCATGGCAGGTTCCCCAACCTTGCGATAACAAATAACTTCATCATCCTTTAATATTAAACTTGAGCCAAATAATACAATTCAATGAGCCAGCTCTTCTGCATAGCCTGCCTTCTGCATGAGGGTGCTGGTGTCGTTGATGTAGCGGTCACGTTCTTTTTCCAGCTGTTGGATGAGCTTGCGCTGCTTCTGGGCCTCCTGGCGGTAGCCACTGATCTCATGCTCCAAGGTCTTCTTGTCCTGCTCGAGGAGCTTCACAATGTTCTGCTGTTTCTGAGTCGACTGTGCAGCGTTGATCATGTTCTATTGCATGGGATCATACCCACAAATACAGGAACACGAGTAAACGTATGTTAACTCTGGTATTTCTAGTTGGTTGAGAAGCAGGAATTGTATTTTACAATATATTAACTTTTCTACTACTGTCCAACAGCCAACAGAGAATATTATGATGTTGAGGAAAACCGTAGGCAACAGGATAAGTGCTCACTTCTATGCTAGTTACTGCTTTCTCCACTGTCCATGATGAAAGTGCATGTCAGTTTACAGTGTATAGTGAATCATGCAACTACCTGTTTGCAAGAACCTAAGGTACACGACTACAACGCATACCTTATTTAAGATGTCTCTCTCTCGGATCAGCTCGTCTATGGCTTTCCTGTCGGCTTCAACTTGCTTTTGGGAAGATTCAACATCTGCGGAGGGAGAAAGATGGGTTTGTGTGTGGACAAATCTGGAGATGCAGTCTGTAAATTATGCTAAACATTATCTCTTGCCCCTCTGTGGGCGTGGTGGGGTAAACTGGAGATTTGGATTGAGGGATGATATGGTTTGGGCAAGGAAAAAAAATTGTCTGCAGTTGTAGATACAGCATGATATAACACAGTCGTTCAATATGCATGGTTATGTGATATGTTCAAGTTTACTGTTGTGAATCTAGCTGCCAAACCAATTTAATAATTGCAAACAAAATAACAGGTTTAAAACATGAATTCATACACATTGATATTGTTATTATTGGCCAAATGTCTGTAATAATACGCTCTCATCTTGTACTCTCATTACTTAGAATGAACATTTAGGTTTCATCGTCTGATATAAGACAGGGAGTAGAGTTTGGGGCTGAGGCAACAGCCCTGGGGGGGTCCTGTGCTGATTGTGGGCTCAGCACAGACCTTATTTCCCAGCCCCACCACCTGTAGTCTGTCTGTTAGGAAATCCAATGTCTTGTAAAAGATGGGCTGTTGGCACTCCAAGGTCTGCCGGCTTCACAGTCAGCTTCATTGGCCGGATTGTGTTAAAAGCAGAGCTGTAATCCAGAACGAGCATGTGGACATATGTTCTGTTAGCGTCCAAGTGTTACAGTATAGAGTGAAGTGCCCGGGCCACCGCGTCATCCACTGATCTGTTCGGGCGGTAGGCAAACTGTAGGGGATCCACCGTATCTGGAACCACAGAGTTCATGGATTGGAGAACCAACTTTTCTTGGCACTTCATGGCAAGTGCCACCGCCCTAAAGTCGTTCATGGTGGACGTGTCTGGTTTTTGCTAGGGACAAATATTCTCCTCTGGATGGGCATTTTTATAAACTGATGATGGTTCACGTCAGTCTCCAAGTGCATGTGTGTCTATGACAAAACATGGCCGAGGTTTTTGTCAGCGAAAGCCTAAAAAGGTATTTGGATCAGTATTTTGTCTGTCACATAGAAGGCCAAACAATGCCCAATGAACATCTTTGACTGTTACACTGCTTAAACACTGCTGCTACTAGAATCATTTGGTTCTCTTAGCTAAAGGACATATTTAGGCATGTCCATCATGTGTTTACTTGATTAGAAATGCTTTGTCTCAGCCCAGTTACCTCCCATGTCAGGTGGCAATGCTGACCAGAAAATACAGGCAAAGAAATATTCTTTACTTGCCAAATTATTTTATTCTCATTTTGTTTGCTTTAATTTCTTCACATGGCTTGTACAGCATCCACATGGGGCTGTGCCCTCTCTCATTTTGGGAGCCATCAGCAAATATGCTTAAAATCTCAGCTTGAGTAAGTGACCTGTGAATGGAAACCGTTACAATGGAATGTTTTTTCCTTAAACTACAAATACAAATATCTGTTTAGAATCTTAGGAAAGAACAAATCAAGACTTTAGTGTGTAGGTATTTAGCAGTGGTTACAGTGCATGTTTAATCCTCTCTGTTTAATCAGCTTTTCCTATTGACCACTGAGTCCTGAAATGACACCCTTACACATTAAATGTAACAACATGTATTATAATTAATCAGTGTTAAAAGAATCCGTTTTGTTTCATTTCTTACATTTGGCTTACTTTATTTCAAATTGTCAATCATGTTAGAGTCAAGTCATCAGGTCAACCCCCCTCTCAGGTGTGCAGGTATGCATATGCTAATAATGCAGGGCTGTGGACGGTTAGCCTGTCAGACTGTTTTAGACATATGTGATGAGACCACCAGATGCTCACTGGCCCAGTTCTTCAAGAGAAGGGTTCCCATTTCGGTGAGGATTTCTCCTGCTTTTGTTCCTGTTTTTATTACGTGCTTTTTTCATTCCTGAAGAATGGCTTCACAGGGGTAAGTTAAGATCAATTTTCATTTCTCTATTTGCATCTGTTGAAACTCTTGGGGGAACCCCCCCCACTTTCTCTGAGGAATGGAAGTGGAAGAGCTCTTCATTCTTTTAAACATCCTCTGTCTGAAATTGGTTAACAGGGAGTCTAAATAGTTTCTTTTTACTTAAAGGCTGCTTGATGAGGTGCAGCGTCGCCACGTGGTGGTGACTGATGTCCCTCACCACTGAAAAATAAAACAGAGGCTAAAATTTCATTTCATTGTAGCACGTGTTGCATTACACCAAAGATTAACCCCAAAGATCGGGCTTAAGGCTACACTAGTGTGGACTGAGGCATCTGTGCCATGTGCAGACTGTTTCATTCATCGGTGTAAGCTGCTGCAGCTGCATACCTGAAGACACCGGCAACAAATCTACTGACGAGTCAACCTCCCGTACCTTTCTCCAGGCCGGCGATCTGAGCTTTCAGCGTCTCCCTCTGCACATCCACTTCAGCTTTCTGATCCTCCATCTGGTGGAACTTCTTCTGGATCGCTTCTCTCATCTTTGTTTGGTTGGCAATCTCCTGACGCATCTGATTCACCTCCTCTTCTCTCATCTGACGGGTGGGAGGGGTGGCGTTGTATGAAGCATTACACAAGAAGTAGCAGGGAGGGGAAACGGTTTAGAAAAAGGAGAGTGGGCAACAGGTGTCACTATAACTCAAATTTGGTCTGTCTCTCTGACCACAGCCTGAAGGCTTGAGACCTAAATAAAAAGCCTTTTCTCTTTTTTTACTGTGTTTGCTTTCTGGGAGTAGGATACAGTTCAAATTATCGTTGGCCTGTTTCAAACTGGCTCATTGCATGATGTACTGTCAGAGCAGTGCCCCCGTGTGGTTCAATAGGACAGAATCACATCATCCATTACCAGCTATCCTCCACTACTAGACTTGAGAAATTACTGAGAAAAACGCTAATCCCATGACTTCTATTTAGAGTTAAATAAGGGGGAAAAATAAGAACAAAATACTTCTGAAGGTCAACCGAGTAATGCCTACATAGCTCTACCTCTACTCTGTCACTGTATGCTGCATGTTAAATAATATCGCCTTCAGGACTGGCCAACTTCAGCTGTGTCTGTATGGAAGATCAGTGAGGAGTGACTGAGTAAATGTAGGTTTTCACTAAGCGTGAATGATACACTGTGTATAGTATCACAGAAATAATTATGGGTGCAGTACAAACTCAAAATGCCAACCCAACTGCATTTTTTCTCACTGTACTCCAGTGTGTACAATGCTAACGCAGGTTTCAGGATGTTATTTGAAGTGAGTTCAGGACGTTTTCCAAAAGAAGAATATCAGGGTTTTAGGTTTTAACAGTATGTCTCATCAACCGTGTGATCTCACTATCAGGTCTGCTACTTAACCACTCTATGCCATTCTAACTCATAATCACGCATGCACAGGCGCACGCAACCAATCAGGTATACAGTGTTCATTTGAGAGGCAGAGGTGCGTATGTGTGTCATTTGGACCAGTGTGTACCTTGAGCTCATTTGCGTTCTGCTGATTTGCCAAGGTGAGCTGTTCTTTGACGGATGAGAGCTGCTCACACTCCTGCTGCAGCTTGGTGTTCTTCACTTGCATCTGCTCCAGCACCTTGGTGGATCGCTCATTCAAAATCTGCCACAGTCAGGGAGGCGGTGTGGGGGGAAATCATGTTGATTAACCACACAGTTACATGCACACTGGGTTTACAATGTTATGGCTAACCACCCTAAATGATAAAAGATGCACTGACAATACTATTGGTTATATGTATTGGTTTTATACACAGGTTTCCCCGATGTACCCTGTGGTTTTGTTGAATACATATTGGTTCATAGGTTCATATAACGGCTTACTGGCCGACGCCTTGGCTTTCATTAATATTTATTTATTTATATATAAACCTGTTGACAAATTAAGGTAAAAAATCCGGCCAGTAACTTGAATCACTTGCTATGGCCTATGCAGTCACCAGATCTCGACCCAACTGAACACCTACGGGAGATTTTGGACCCGGAGATGTCAGACAGCGTTCCCCACCACCATCATCAAAACACCAAATGTCAAGGCGCGCTGAAGCTGTTCTGGAGGCTTGTGGTGGCCCAACACCTTACTATGATAAGTCTAATTTTGAGTTTAATTTGTCACCCATCTGTATATTGGTTCATTTGAATCCATGGGTGTGCACAAGGGGTAAACTGCATACCAGTTCAAGAACTCAAGAATATATGCAATTCAAACCAGAAGGTTTTGTGCCAGAAGGCACAAAAGTTGCCTTTATTGCTTAATAAAGGCAACTTTTGTGAATGCTTGATGCAGTCTGACACACTCTCAGAGAGGTGTTCATTTAACTCTGTGGTTACTTTTGAGGCCAAATTTGTTCTAGCGTACTTGATGTGGATAATTTCCTCTGCATATGTGTGACATCATTCTCTTCTTTAGATGTGTTATATTTATTTGCACTACTAACTTTCCTTACCTGAGCACACAGTATATTGTTTGAATCCACACAAAGTACTAATGGTATATGCCTAAAACCCAATATTATGATTGAAACTCAATGTATGATGCTAAATGCCAACTTAATCATTCCGAAAGATTATGTGTAGTACATTGTGAGTAAACATCACTAGAATTGAATAAGAAACAGGCTTGAGGGATGTTCTGGAAACAGTGGTGACAAGCGCCTGGGGAAAGTCCCCAACAGCCAGTCCAATCTGGCCTAAACAGGTTCAAACCAGATCCCTATGAACCCAGTAGGAATAGGTGGGACAGCCCACCTGTCCTAGTGAGCCAAAAGGTGACGCCAGTGTTTTCAGAGCGTCTTGACCAATCTGACAAGACAAGGGGCTGGGAAGACTGCCATGAACGTGGGAATTGATGTACTACATAAGATCATTTAAGACAGCGACATTTCAGTGGGTCTGCGGACCGCTCCAGGGCTTGACCTCTTGTAAAAGAATAAAAGTCCTGTGCATCTCACTCTGTCGTCTCAGGTGATTCCTGAAGGGCCCGAGCCTCTGCTTCTGTGTGTGCATGGGAGTGGAGGGGCAGAGATAACACCCTGGCCCGATCTGCTGCCTCCCCCACCTCACACTCAAAGTTGTTCCTGTTATTTTGTTTTGCCCATCTTAGGGGTACAGCAAGTTGTACAGTATCTATACAAATGTAATACATATGTATAAATAAACTTTTACATATTTTGGTTAAAGAAAACATATAATAAATATATACTGTATATATCCAATATTAATCTATATTTTCAACTAAGATATTATAGCAGTTGGTTTCCTAAACAGTACACTATAAAGAGTATGCGCCCCACTCCAATGCTCACCTTTAGCTCTTTCAGCTGCTGCTCCAGTCTCTGCTGCTCCTCTTTGGCCCTTTGGCCCTGCAGATTCAGGGCTTTGATGTCCCCCGTCTTGGCCTCCATGTCAGTGTGCAGCTGCTTCAGCTCCCTGTCCAGCTTTTCCTTCAGCCTCATCTCCCGGGAAATCTCATTCTGTTGTACCTGGAACTCCCGCTGGAGCTGGATTAAGACACACAGCAGGAGCAGCAAGTTGGCGTCAGCGCTAGATGTACAGTAATTTCATTTCCTTTCGTACTTCTGTTTATTTCTTAAGCATCAGCAGTTTGCATTCCCCCGAGGGTTCCACACTGCAGGCGCTAAATAGTGGTGGCCAAAAGAACTAAATCCTACTGGAATTAGTCACACACAGCACAAGGTTTCCCTTCCCAGTTTTGGGAAAAGGCCAGTGGCTCCATGGGTGAGCTATTGCACTGTTTACGCTTAACATAATTTGTCTACTAATAACTTTACATAATTTTTGTACAGAATGTTTCATGGTCATCTGCAGACTACATTGATCTGGTCAAAATATTGCAAAAGTTAAGTTTGTGTCTCCACCAGTGATTTGGAATTGTAATATAATCCGAAAAAGGTCGGCCTACTGTCTGAGAATGTGTTCTTTTACCTGAGAAATATTTTCTAAGGCACTATCTCGTTGGGCCTCTATCTCCTGCTGGGTTGTGGTGGCCTTGTTTAGTTTCTCCCTCAGGCCCTCCACGGTTGTCAGCAGCCGATCCCTCTCCTTGATCAACTCCTCATTCATCTTTAGCAGATCACTGAAAACACAGATTGCAGTTGGTTCCATCCACTCAACCTACAGCACCCACGTGAGGTCGGAGGACAGACAGCTCACCTCTGCTCTTGGTCCATAGAGAAGCCAGTGTTTTGTTCAGCCACTTTGCTTAGGTTGGCAACTTCTTCTTTTAAACTCCCGATGGTCTCTTTGTCCCGCTTCTCTTTATCATGGGCAGCATCGACCATTTTCCAAGCTTTGTCCAGCTCCTACAGTGAAAGCAAAATCAAGTTAAAGGATTCTGAGGGTAAAATGATAAAAAAAAATTACCAAAATGATAAAATGAAATATAAATTTCTATACCAAACACCACATACATCATCACTCATCAACGTGCATTTCTGGTCCTTTATTTTACACAAACAAATAAAGAAATAAAAAGCCCACTATACCCTCTTTAGTGAAGTAATTGTTGTCTCATCTTCCTGAGTAAGTTTCAGGGCAGCTGCAACTTTAGTTGAGGTGGACACAATCTCCGCATTCAGCTCTCTGCATTTGGACATTAGCCTCTTCTCATTCTCTCGGGACTTCTTCAGTGCATGGATGAGCCTCTCGTACTCCACCCGGACCTTGTCCATACTCTTGTCCCCAACCAGCTCATTGAGGACCATCTGGAACTCCCCCAAGGACTCGAGCATGTCCTCTCTTACCGGTCCTGTCTCCTGGAAATACAGCAGAGCCACACACTGCAAGTAAAACTGTGCAGGAGGGAGACAGAGCTTCTCAGGCTAGACCCGGCTCCTAGTCCTGTTCTAATGAAAACCTACTTAACGTCATTTCCAAGTTCTGACTTTGTATTTGACCCTGTAACTTACAGTAGGTTAAATCTAATACAGCATTGAAATAACGTTAGCGAACATGCTAACTTAATAACGTTAGTTCACTTTCCACGCGGTTTGTCAACAGACGGTAACGTTAGATTTGACCAACTTTACGCGTATTTCGCTGACAATAACTTGCTCAATTTTAACCAGCGTTATGTTAATGTATAATGTTTCACTAAAAGTTGCCCTGTCAACCTTTTGGAAGAGCACTTACCTCCATTACATTAATCGAAAAGTCAACGTCACTTCGCGAGTCCTGTCGGATAGCGTAGCACCGGGGTTAGTTTCATCAATAGAGCTGTTGACGTCGGTTGCTAAGCGACCGCTGATCTCGCGAGAGAAGGAGTCGCAGGTCTGCTGCGTTGAAGAGTATACAGTGTTACATTGAAACAACATGCACTGGCACATAATAAAGTAACAATGTAGGCACCATTTAGCTATAACACTGAATGGAACCCAGTCTCAAAAAGGGATATTCCCCAGAAATCTGAAGTTTCATTAAATTCAAGTGTTAAAATGTTTCATCTCAACCTAACCTGACCTTGCAATTTGAGCCTCAAACTGATTTGAACTAATTTGACGTGCTATACTGTTTCCCAGCCTACAGAGGGATGAGATTCAGCTACAGGATTCTAAAGCTTGTAAGGATCCAGTCAGGGTCAAGTACACAGTCAAAACTTGAAAATGACCATTACCTAGGTTAAGAGTTAAGTCTCTCTGTGCACAAGTATACGGGAGGTACTTGTAGATTTAAGGGTCTAAAGGGTGATATGTTCTGCTTATTCCACACCCTGTTGTCAAAGCACTTTTTTTTTTTTTGGTCTTTTCTGCATGCAGTACTAATATGTTTAGAGGAGATACTATTCCAAAGGGCCACAGTTACCCCAGTGGATATTCCAGTAGGATTATTTTAGTCAATGATAGGGGGACTATCAGTATATTTTACAGGGTACCCCAACTTCCTATTTATGCTCTTTTTGTATTAACTCTGTGAAAATATTCTGTACTGTACCAAAAATATAATATATCCTGTTTAGCATATACACTTTATTTTATGAAATAAAGATGTCTTTCTTCTTTGTAATAGCCAGCTAAAATGTTACGTTTCATACCACTAGTACAACAACACTACAAACGGGAGAAAAACAGGAGTTTACAGCCATGCTGGCGGCTCTGAGAGGCTGTACATGTCAGCATGCTTACATGCTCACAGTGGCAACATGTTGATCTGTTATTCTGGTTTAGCATGCCAACATTAGCTCATTTGCACTAAACACAACGTGCAGCTGAGGCTGCCGGGGACGTCACTAGTTCGTATTTATAGTGCTAGATGAAAAGTCAGAAATTCATGTAAGATTCATAACAGTACTTCAAATTTTTCACCAACCTAAATGGTGATGGACATTGCTTTAAAGGACCATACCAGTGGTTTTGCATGCTTTATCACATTTACTATAATCACATTTATCACACAACTACTTTGCAGATCATGATTTTGTGTCTCAGATATTGTAGTTTTCTTTTGTTTTCTTTTTTTGGCATAGTTACCATATTGCGACGCAATGCAGTCTGCTAATTTAATCATATATATATATATATATATATATATCCAAGGAGTTGGCCACTGTCCATGGTATACCCTGCCTAAGGCCCTCAGTCACTGGGATAGGCTCCAGTCACCCGCGACCCCCAACAAGCGGTAGAAAATGACTGACTGACTGATATATCCAAGGAAATTAAATGAATGGAGAAACACTGAAGGGGAAACACTGATACCAGTGTTTCCCCTTCTGCTTTAAACACAGTGATAAAATGCATCAAATGATAAGGACCACTCTGCTGAATAACATGAAAAGTCATCTTAGAAAATTTAAACATTTTAATAAATAAAAACTGATGTAATATACACCATTATGAATATACAACTACAACAAGCATACCAAGACATCTGAAATACAAAAAACTGACAGTTCAATTTAGTTGCTTTAAAAGCATCAATTTGTAGGAAGAATGGGGGTGAGCAGGAATCACAATAGCCATACATTCTTTTTAGTGTTTGTGCCAACAAATATAAAAAGCATAATGAGTACTGACTTCTCCGAGATGGTGAATGTAAAAAAGAAAACGGAGCAGTTACATATCTGGACTAGAGATTTCCATGAAGAGACATTTTGAGGTACTGAGTTGTCTACGCCTGTAACTAACAGTGAACGCACTCACACGTTTTTGTTGTTTTTCAGAAGCTCATGATAACAAAGACCAGTAACTCAATCCAGTTCTACACATCTCAGGAAGACCGAACAATTAAGAGGAGACAGTGAGTCCAGTTTGTTCTTCTTCCACTTGTATTGCATTTTGTGATGAAACCAAAGGAGAGATAATCAGCTTCAGGTTACTTGTATACAAACATAAAAGGTTTCGTGTGTAGAGGCCCCAAAAAGTTGAGTTGAGTGTTCGCAGCAAACTTTTTAAACTAGTTTTAAACAGCATCTTTATAAGACAATATTCCTATTCTGTCACTGGTCCTTAAAACATAGTAACACCACAGGTCCCTTATAAGCAACAACCCCTATCTACTGGTGGGTTCTGGGGGTAGCTTGGTTGCAGAAAGGCCAGTCCTATTGGCTGGAAGGTGAGTGGGAGTCTTAATTTCACTCCCTCCTGTCGCCATGTTGCTGTCACTTTTACTGTACAATAAAAGGGTACCTGCAGGGGGAGTTAGTATGTTTACGTGACCTGACAGAAAGACTGTAGAGGGGTTTGAATGTCTAAGGTGAATACCATATCAAAAGTCATGGCGAGCATACGTTCCCTCAGCACCAAACACAATGTGTGGATTCTATTTGCAACCAGCAGTACGTTAGACTTTGAAGCACTGTGAAGTTCAGACCAAAATGAACAAGAACTTTGTAAACGCAATCCCAAGAAAATCCTTATGGCGTGTATTCAAATGAGTGTCCTATCAAATTTCCTTGCTTTAAAATTTGCCACTCAAAATGTTAGTCCTATCTGATCCGTGTATTCCCTGAAACAACGACAGCCAAAGAAAACCGCCTGAACGCATGACCGCACCAGGTCAAAGGATGACTTATTGGCCAAACAGCAACCTACTGTACAGTACAGGATTGTGTAGCTACATTTTGTCTGAAGCAAGGAAATTACTAACTTAAAAAAAAGCACCACAGATGTTTTGTGTTTGAGTTTTTTTTTTTTTTTTTTAAATAGCACCAGTTGTCAGAATATGTATATGACGTGTTTTTTGGCAATGTACAGCACTGAACTGAATGTCACCGATGTCTGGGGTAACTTTTTGCAGCTGCTGCAATGCTCAACCTCCCCTTTTTGAGCGTTCATCGCGTTTACTTGCACGTGCTTCTGTTTATAACCCAAAAACAAAAAACCCAAAAGCAAACATTTAAATCCCCTTATGTCAGTTCAAAGCAGCATCCTGAAGTGTCTGTTACATACATACTGTAAATATACACTGTGAAACATTTCTATTTGCACAGTTTGTGAATTAGATGATTATACAGTTATATTTATGTGCTCTGCTGTGATACAGATTGCAAGAGAGCACCATAGTAGGGGTAAATTACTCTCACCATTCTTTCATGCCAAAACACATTTTGAAACGATGAACGTGTGACTGCAGACGCCTGCACCCAACAACAAAAAAAACAACAAGAGTGGCCCACAAATAATTCAACAATTACATTTGCTATTCACACCAGTGGACATTGCTATAATAACTACTGTAGTTTGCTGTATCCTTCTCTGAGAGTCTCGGAGTATAGACAGGTGAGATATACAGTACAATGACAGCCATTTTGGTGCACCATTCTCTTGTTTTATACACAACTGAAAACCTCAGACGGACGTCATAGTCCTCGACTTTGTGTAAGATTCTGCATTGCTACAGTATAAAGCAACAAATCGATATAAAAATAATAGAATATAGACTTGTACATTCTTGAAAACAAGTACTGTCCCCAAATATAGATACTCATATAACCATTTTGGTTCAATGACAATATACTGTATATATATATAATTTCTTCTCTATGTTTCCTGGCTCTATAATATTAAATTCTTAAACTAATTTCTAGCATTTAAAAGACTTCCATCACTCACATATTTTGTAGACATTGGTCTTTTACATCATGTTATAATGTGTCACTGAGGCAGATCCTACACTACTCAGTTCCCACTCAGTCTTATATAATATAGTTGATGTGCGTCATATTTTCTTCTACAAAAAAATATATATGACAAGGTATGCTTATTTGAGATATTATTTACACATTGTAACGAAACCTTTTTTTTAACTCTCAAATCTGTAATGCCTTTCGTACACTCAAGATTGGACAAAAGTCGATACGTTGTAATAGCTCAATACTTTCCTCCGTGTTGCTGTAGCGACACACTGAAGGCAAGCACCTGCAGTGGTTTGCATTACACAAAGACTGATGTTAAATGAGCTTGGCGATGTCTCAAGTCTAGTTTAGATGAACGTCTCTGCTCAATGTGTCCGTCCTGATTGTAGGAGATACGATTTCTGCTATTAGCTCTTCTTTTGGTTTGTGTGTGATGTAATTTGCCTGTGATTCCGCCTATAGTTCCTGGAAGAAGTATCCTGTATGATCTCCCCTATTCTTTTAAAAGATGTTCTTGGCAATAAAGAAAATGCCCTCCTGAAAGAGTCTGACAGGTTAGACTATGATCATGTAATTTATTCATGGGCTTCTACTTTTGTTATAAGGAAAGTTATTTGTAACATTTTACTGGCCTGTGAGCTGCGACTTCATTTGAAAGCCGGAGTAGTGACTTGTGACGTATCACACTGCACTATATCGTTGGATCTATTTGCAGTTCCTTGGCCAAAATGTAATGGTAACCTTCGGAGCAGTATATCAGTTCTGACCATGAGGCAAAATACCAATATGTCTATTTATTTACAGGAATCTCAATGATATTATTAAACTCTATATCACAATACACGTGTAAATTGCTAATTTGCTCAAAAATCTTTGTTGTTTTTCTTCTTCTTCTTTTTTTGAAATAAGGAAATGATATGGCAGTTTTAGGTTTCGGGTGCACTGAGGTGCATTTCAAGAGCAACGAAATATGGTCCATTAAGTTCAAAAGAACGACAAAAAGTGTTTTAGTTGCGCGGCATGTGTTAGCACCAGAGATTCTCCACTCTTAGCGTATGGGATGAAAGCCAACCATACGATGAGGAGTCTCTCTTGAATCATCATAAAATATGTAAAGCCAGATCAGAACGACACCAAAGACGGACTCCAGTTTCTCCTCAGCTCAAGGGTCTAAGAGTTTTACAGTACTGAGATGTTCTTTACAACGACGTCTTTTGATGAGTGTTGAAAATGTGTGATGTTTTTGTCTTCAGACACCACAAACATAGCTAATTCTAAGCTGTTTCTTGTACTGCACCATTAACTGCAAATTATCACTCTTATCTCTAAAGTGTGTAGCACTACTGGGACGCTCAAATGTCAAATTTACAGTACACTGTATGTGTAAAGCAGAGTTACCCCCATTGTGGTACATAATCCATGATCGTTTGGAGCTAGGGCATCACATCTACGCACTGCACTTAACACAAGTCGGACTGTAATTTGACAAAGAGAGCGACAAACTTGACTTGTTTCTTTTTTTCTCCAGACTACAGTTTGGGAGGTAACGGTTCACCCAACAGGTACCATAGAAAATATCAATTGCTAGACATCAAAGAAGTAGTAAAGATCAAATCTACCCGCCCTAACTACCAAATCATCTAGAAACAGTCCTGCGCGTTGTAACAGCTTCAAATCCACTGAACGAAACCAACCTCACAGCATGGGCTTTCATTGCATCTCAGCGCCGCTGTGGTGAAACTGCCACAGTTAAGGGAGAAATTTGAACAATTCCACCTCTAAGTCTTGTTGGCATTCGAATGTCGTTTAGTTA
Source organism: Coreoperca whiteheadi (assembly GCA_011952105.1). Lineage (NCBI taxonomy): Eukaryota > Metazoa > Chordata > Actinopteri > Centrarchiformes > Sinipercidae > Coreoperca > Coreoperca whiteheadi. The sequence continues at coordinate 19,217,008 of CM022491.1, read as the reverse complement.
TTACCCAGAATAAGTGGACAAGCAGCATTACGGAGGACACATTAGGATTGTGTCTGCCAGTACAGTAGGGGGTTTTACTGAATTGTTTGTTCTTTACCAGTGTAAAGAAGCAGAATTATTTACTTTTACCTTTCAGGTAAGCATTGCTGTTTCATTGGCTTTTTTTATTTTTGGGACCGAGCAGATCACTGTTGCCACGCTTTTCTTCAGCAACACAACGTTCGCTCTGGTAGTGGTGAGCCCCCATTTTTGCCAGTAGCATTCCAATGTTTATACCATGCAAGCAATATCTTTCACTATACACTATGTACATGGACACGTGTCTCAGTGGCACATTAAGAGGTATACAGTACTTCTTTGCTGAGGAGGATCTGACCTCCCCCTCAGCCTTGTTAAGATGTCTCACCCATCCAGCCCACAGTGTCCCCACTTCACATAAGTCTCAGTAAAGCCCTTGGTGATGAAATAACCGCACAGTCACACATTGCTACCCCACCTTGTGACTTTGAATTTTCAGGGTTGGTCAGTTTTTCATGGTATCCGTTCTGTCGACATTCAACATATACAACCAAAATCATAAGACTGAGCCTTCACTAGGAACGGAACAACGTACGTTTCTTCATCCAATTTCTTCTGTTCAGTTAGGGTATCATTTAAAAGCATTTTGGAGGCTCACCCTGTTTATTTCCACTCACTTTGACCCCCACTGTGCTCTGACTGAAAATATACTGGCCTTGCAAACAGTCACAGCAGCATCTACAGAAGAACTATTTCCATATTGAAAAAAAGTTAAATATTAATTTCTGTAACTGCATGCATATTACTGACCAATTTTAATAAAATATGCAATTTCATATTTTACATTTGACAATATATAGACTAATTATATCTACAAATTCCAATAAAGAATCTTCTGTATCGTTTAGGTCTTTTCCCACATCTGTTGGTGTTTTGATCTCCTTTAAATGTGTTTAATTACAACATGGAACAATATGTTCAGTGTTAAGCTGGCAAAGTGCATCAGTTATGATGTTGCAGATGCAGTGAATTGTACAGTTAATTCCTCAACAGAAACAGTATAATGGGACAATATTTTAGTACATTACAGGCTATCATTGTTAAAACATTTAGCTTTGTTTTAAATTCTGGATTTAAACTTTTTAAAGGAAGTTGCAGGACTATTCTTTGCCTATTCTACTGATCTAATATTGATTCTATTCCAAAACCTTATGTTATTGGTAGAAAATTGTTTGTTTTGTAAGAATTTGTTAGAAATGCTCTCCCAATATATGTCAGATTCCCAAACCGACCTAACAGCAATATCTTGTTATTTCTTAGCAATGTAAATATAGTTATTATAGTCCTAATTGGAGAGCTAATTGTTAATTGATGGCAAACACACTGTCCCTAGTGGCTTGTCTTTTCATACACATTGTTATATGCAATGGCTTCTGTCCCCTCTGTTGTGCAGGCATAGAAAGTACAGTGCCAAAGTCTTTCAACAAAACAAACCCAGTGCCTTCCTTCATTCGATGGATTCCCTCCGGAGCTCTGCTAAGAGCACCCACAGCAACACAAACATCAGAAGGTAGAGAAACGTTCAATGAAACCAAAATGTCCATTTGAAAGGAAACGGTGGCTCTCTTCTGCTTATTCTGTCCAACAAATACCTTTCTATCAGTGGCATAGAAACAACGATATTCAACAGCCACAATTAGACATTTGAATAGCACATTATGCATCAGCGTGCTTGCCGTTTTGTGAATATCTCTGTAGGTATGCCATAATAAAGGCTTTTGTGGAAGAAGAGGTCCTTGTTTCTCTGTCAGTGTGATTTTGAATCCAACCACCGCTCCAACAAGCACCTTCTAACCGCAGGTTATTTTAAAGATAGGCAGCAGTGCAGCCTTTTCTCATTTCTTTATATAAAAAAGTTCCTAAAATACAATAATACAACAATAACACAGTTGTGAAAATGGAAGTGGCGTTTTAGTAATCAATTACATGGAAGGATCACTGATTAGCACACCTTCACTTTATGGTTTGCTTAGCACCTTGGGCTGCAAGAAGAGCCTCTGTTTGACGCCACTGCTCAAGCACCTATGATGACATGGCTTCTTCACTGATACGTTTCCGTCGCTACATCAGTTAGTGCTTTACAAAGAATGTAAAAACAATGTTGGCGGTCACATGGTAGTTCCTTGTCCCATTTTATCTTGGCTAGCCAAACTTTTGCCTGCTTAGTCCTTCAACTATCACCACATTCACAGAGGTGGGCATCAGCTCTCGTTCATAAAATGTTGCAGTCGGTTGGGTTAGGTGATTCGTCAGTGGTCAACGACCTTGGTGTTCTATTTTCATGCCACTTCATTCTCACTGAAATTATTCACGCTGACTAGGTTATCTTTGGGAGTAGAGACTGTGGTTTACATTGTATTTCAAAGTTATTTCCACAATAAATCATTATATTGACTTAATACTTGCAGACAAACTTGGAGACGTAATATTTCCATCATAAAGGCACTAGCTTCTTTAATAACATTGCTGCTTTTTTAACTACTAAAGCAACCCTAATGCATCTGTATGATGCATTTATTAACTTGTTTTCCCAGTATGCTCGATATGGTCGTGAGTTAAGACACTTCTTTTTAAACTTATTTTTGCTTGTCTATTTATGTGTGATAATTGCTCTCAGGAAACCTTAGTTAGTATTCCCTGTTTTATTAAATCGATGCAAATGAAAATGAAAGTCTCCTTTTCACTCCTCCTGCCCTTAAAAACTTAAATATGAGAGGAGAAGTCAGATGCTAGAGCAGATGTTGGGGAACCTTGAGCCTGCTCCTTTTTGCAAGCATTTATTGTGGAAATATCTCAATCAAGCAACGGAATTTACTCACTTAACTTGTGGCTGAATTTAGAAGACTATGTTGGAGTTGCAGCTGTGTCAGAATCTGATCAAAATCACGAAACAAAATTACACGAACAACTAAATACATAAAAACTGCACACAAAACGCGACTGACCATACCAATGGGCAATACCACTCCGAACACACAGCAAAACATGGACACTGCCTTGGCGTTGTATTGGTAGCCCAAGATATGTCGCCGTAACATCTGCAAGTGAATATAACTTCCCGAAGAAAGTGAGCGCCTTTTGGGCAAAACTGAAAATAAAACTAAAAACACATCAACTGTTACATTACACACCCATCCTTTGCTGAATCTAAAATATGACTGAGCTACAGCGTGCGTAATGTGTGACTTGAGTTTCTGATGTTATGGCACTTCCTTTAAATATCCAATAAAATTCACTTTTAGCCCCCTAAGTATACACATTTCCAGTCGCTTAGACAGGCAAATTTAATCATCTCAACCACTGGAACCTTTCAAAGTAAAAATGATAAAACAGAACTGCGTATACCAGTGCAGTAGAATAAAAAACAAAAACAAAAAAAAACTTTGGCTCACTTTGCGTTGCCTTCAATTCCGTCATGTACTTTTTTCTTAAGTTATTACTGTAGTCTCAGCATTTCCATACCAAATGAAAAGCACATAAAGAGACAAAATACAAAGGCTATGAATAGAAAATGGCCAGAAGAAGAGGTGGGTACTTACATACGCACGCACTAACACAAATAAAACATTTAAATAGAAATAAAAATTAGACACAAGTGAAGCAGGCAACCGTCCAGAAGCTCCATTAGGGCCAAACAAAGCCGTTGTTTTGTATGCCCTCTAAGATGTATGAAAAAAATACTATCATATACTATGGCACAAAATGTTATCCTCCCCTACATATCGTTGTTTTGTTTGTTTTTTTACTTGAATTCTTTTTGGCATAACTATAGTTCTTTCTGTATGGGACCTGGAACCCTCTACACTACCTAAAGTAGAAGAACTGGAGGAGATGTACAGGAACACACACAAAGGAAATGGGCAAGATTTTGCTCCAGTGCAAACCGTTATGAGATATGAGAAGCTAAAGATAGAGCAGTGAATTGGAGCAATTAAATGATTTTATATAGAATAACTGATAGTAATTACCGCTTTTCAATGGTTGTTTGAAAGTGTGTGAAATGCAAATGAACCAATGAGCCCCTGGTGAAACCCTGTGCGATTCACTGCTGAAGGACATCTATTCAATAAGAAATGGCATACAGTGAAAGTTAACAGAATTCCTTCGGTAGGCCAAGTAGAGTAGTTCAGGGTTGTCGTCCAGATCATTTACAACAGAGCAGAAAAGACTGGGAAATTAGTTACGGTGAATTTCCTCACTTATGTGACAGAATGATCATTCTGCAAGATCCACAAAACGGAAATAACTCAATGCATATGCACATGTAACAAACTAGAAGACGTACATATAAGAATGGAAAACTACGACACGTAATTATAAGAAAAGCAAGTGGTACACAATGATGACTAAAGAGATGAAAAAGGCTAGTTTGTTCTGCTGGCTGATCCTGGCGGTTGTGTGGTCTCGTGTCCTGTGCTCTGAGGTATACTTGGTAGGAAGTGAGAACACCCACATTTGTGAGGCGAGTTTCTCGGCAGATAAGAGACGTTGCTGGCGGAGAGGATCCCGTGGAAGGTGCTGTAAACGGAGACCCGCAGGGATTTGTTTCTGGGGATTGGCTCAGCACAAAAAACATGACCCAAGCCTGTAGAAGCCATTCAAATTAAAAATGGCAACACTGGAGTAGGAAAACTGGGATTAAAAGCAAAGAGAGGAGAGAGAGAGAATAACGGCAGCTGGTAATCATGTATTGCCTCTTTTTGCACTGGAGTAAAACTCTGGAATCTGTGGCAGCTTTGATTTGAATCGCTAAAAGTCCAAACACTTTTTTTTTTTTTTTTTTTTTTTTTTTTAAGAAAGGAAAGAATCGTACTTGATTTAAGCATGCACAGATCATTCTTGTGCATTTCGGGGATCCCAATCAGTAGCTGTAAAAATAATCAAAACTTTTTCAGAGGGAAGGCCTTAGAAGCAAGACTCGTTGATGCCATTCAAATCACCAATGCTGCTACTTCCATGACAGTATGTTGGGACCAGCGTTTTAGAAACAATCATTAATCTGCACCTTTCTACTGAAAAAATAAAGTTTGGTTTGTGGGCTCTTGATCTGATTTCGGATTCTTCCAAGTATCTGTCATGTCAGATTAGCTCGTGAACGTGGCAGAATGCTTACTAATGTGGATTGAATTGACCAAGGGTGTAGCTTCAGAATACACCAAATCTAAATGGCGAAATTTAGTGCACTAACCCTTAATAGATAATAAATCTTTAACCATCTTTAATTGATAGTGTTGTTTTTTTTCCCTCTGGTGTGTAGCTAGTGTTATTCTGGAATGGGGGCATATTGCATGATTGTGACTTTGTCCTGAAGGGCTTTTAGAGGAGGGTGGCATGGTCCAGGTCTATGTTGTCCATGCTGGCCAAAATAGCCTTCTGGTCCTCCCGGGGTGGGCGGCGGTACAGCAGAGCAGAAAAGCGTGTATATGGGTCATGGAGGATGGGCCGTTTCTTCTTCTTGCGGAGGTAGAGAGCTTCTTCGGGCTGGAGTACCTGAGAGGTGTAGGCCTGCTGGGTCTGAGAGGTGGAGACACCTGGTGGAGGGCAGATGAAAGGCTGGTCATTGCACCAGAAGCCACAGTGTTTACAGACAGCTCTGCACAGCAACCCCACTGACATGACTACAGCAGTCGTTTCCTCTCCCACCACCCCGTCAGTATCTATTGCGATCAAACACGCAATTGATACAGTACATGCAAGGGCGTGACACTGGTTTGAAAAATGAGGATTAGAATACCATTTTCTGCATTTCTACATGCTTTTTATCATATTCCCCAGCGACTTAAAAGCAACACATTAGGCTGTCATGCTTAGTTTAATCTTTCTGGCACAAAAGTGGTAAATATACGTCAGAAAAAGCTGTCTTACTCTCTGCATGTTTGACACAGAACCCTACTGAACATCACATGCTGTGGGATTCAATTAGGGATATGAGCTGTTCTTTGAAGAATAGGACAGATCTATGGCACATGATTTATGGCACTATAAACCAATAATGTTCAACTTGCTACTTAAATCAACAAAAAAATATAAAAGATATATATATATATATGTTAAGAAGTCACGCACTGTCAATAGTTTTATCAGGATCACTGTAAAGGAATGTTTTAGCTTTTGTTTATGTTCAAGTCCAGTGTCTAGTACCCTTTATTATGAGGAGTACATTATGATTATACCTTCTCCCTGTAACTCCAAATACATGGCTTTTTTACTCCCTATTTAAAAAATATCCAAATAAGAAAACACTGTGTAGCCACCATCCCATTGTTTTTAGTTGAATGGCTTGTAGGAACATAATCCCTCTTACCTTCACGCATCCATACTTTTACATTTTAAGATCGTACAAGACATCAATTAATCAATGACAGACAGAGATCGATTCATCAAACTTGCTGTTGTTGGCAACGCTTATATCGCAAAACTGCACCAGTGGCGTTATGAACAAATCAGCAGTTTATTGCAGTGGAGCTCCTAGCTGGTGACTGGGAGCAACAGTATCGTTTCAGCTCATACAGTCACCCTGTATATAGAGTACATATATATATGTTTTTGTGCTTTTGTTGCGGATGGCTCATTGTAGATGTGAGTCACCAAGTTGGATGAGTAGGCACTGGGTACGTGTAAGTTCATTTTAAATCTTTAGCTAGAATTGCTCGCCTTCCATCTCTGCAAACTGCACACTGCAGCAACAACATGATTGAACATCCACTGCTTTGCCAAGTCAAAGTAAAATCGTTGATAAACTTAGTGTTTCAAAAGCTTAGTTATCTGTTGAATGAAAGATGCTATTGATTGGCATTATGGGAAATGTAAGCTCCGGTGCTTTTGGAGCTTGAACAATACTAGTCAGGATAGCTTGGCCTCTGCTGCTTTGATTTCGACCATTCTTTTAATCTGTCTCTTGTGAGTCCCCCAGCTCTGCGGAATTGCAATGCTAAATCACTGGAGTCTTTCTTTAAAGTGTCTTTTTAGAAATGTAAACGCATTTGTTACAATATCACGCGCCAAATCAGCACTGACCCCGTCTTGTTTAACTGAGTCTACAGTGGAGTTGTGCTTCTCTACTAACTAACTAACTAACTGTCTACTGACAGACACAAAACTTTGATGTTTCCCAAAACACTTTGGAAATGACAGTATAAACATCACATTACATTACATTATAAACCACTCTTGTCGTTCTTTGGCAAATGGCTGTGAAAGGTTATTCAGTTCTAACATTTCTGCCAAGTGTCTTGTGTTAATTCATTTCACCGTTTTTCAGGTTACTGCTTCCACAGTAATTACACAGACAGACATGCAGAGGGGGAACAAATATCTAACTGTTGGCAGAGGTATTGATACTATCAAATAAATGTATCCTTCGTAGCCAACAAAAAAACATTAGAAAATATCTTTGAGAAGCAAAAACAAAGATACCTTTTACCTGTGGTCATCATGATGTAAGTTTGTAAAACTATTACCGTGTAAAAAGTGAGAACAGAGAGGGGCCGGGTTCACACCTGCTTTCTTCCTGGTCTTGGAGTTATTGTTGTTCATCGTCATCTTCTTGGCCTTTTTCATACGTTGGTATCTCAGTGCATCAATCCTCTCAGACCCCGAAAGGGCACTCGGCGCACCTCGACGTTTTCTGGATAAAGAACAGAGAGAGGGGAAAACGGGTAACTCCAGGCCAAACGTAGTCAGTGGACTGTGTTTCTGCACTACGGAGTGCAACAAAACCAGGAAACCCACACAATCTCAAAACAGCACTGCTCGTGCTAAGCAAGAGGTGCAGCACATTGCCAAAGGATCAATGTGAGGCAGCTAAAGAGCCGTACTCTAAAGTCTGAAGGGTTTTTTTAGGTTTGAGGAACAATGTGATTTATTCCATTACCAAAACCTTGTACATCATCGGGATTTACTAACAGCTGCGTTTAGGTTAATGATCATTATGTTTCACGAAATTAGAAATTTCATCGCCCTTCAGCGACATCTAAGATGTCTTGCTCAAATTGATCCAAACAATCTTCATCCAAAGAAAAAGCATAGTGTTACACGATACCTGAAACCATCTATTTACCTCATGGCGTAGATTAGAACAGTGAGTCACGTTTTTAAAGAAGATACAACATTTAAAAAGACTTGCACTGTTGATTTCAGAAGAAAGATTCTCCAAAAGCCTTGAACAAAATGCAAGCACAGGTTTTTTTCAATCGATGATATGTTTGCCGATTGTATAATTCTTTCAAAAATGAATCTTTTCCACTCTGAAAATAACAGGTGCAAATGTACCCTTGGTGTGGAGTGTATATTTCTCAGCTGCTCATGATTGCATCTACAGACCTGCCTCCCCTTCGTGGAGGCACTTATGACTTGGCAGCCCACAGATTTCTGCCACAAACACACACCCTCGGTTCTCTCAAGGCACAGAAAACAATTAGCATTACAGAGAGGCCATCTTCCCACCGTGGCTGCAGAGAGAAATCGATGGTCGTTAGTAAAGGGGGAGAATCACAGCTGAGCAACAAAGCATCATCAATATGTGTTCATAGACATGGATACTGTCTACAATGGGCTTCACCATGCTGACAGGGGGAGAGATGGCGGGAGGGGAAAATGACTACTCGGGAACAGTCACATAATGAAAAATAAGCCAAAGAAAAGCGAAGCACTAGGACAACAAATGTAACAAGAATTTATCCATAGAATTGATTCTTTTTTTTTTTTTTTTTTCCAACGGAGCAATATTTAGCGATGGCATGCATGGCAGTTTGCACATGGAACACGACTTTAAAGGGGAATACATTCAAAAGCACTTCATTGGGCAGTTCACTCAAACATAAGGGGGTCCTCAAGCCCCCTGTGCGCCCACCCACCCCCCCCTGCAAGCCCTTGGCCAAATCTTTGTTCCTTAGGATAGCACGAAGTGCGTGAGCTGTTTTGGCAGGACACTTGCTTCACATGGCAGTGAGAACTGTTCTGCAGTCCAAACTTACATGTGCTATTGTATACTTACAGTAGATGGTCTGATTCATGCGCTATATAGATGCTTTATACAGGGGATTAACGCCATGTGTCCACCAGGAATCTGCTTTTAGTTATTCGGGCTAAAGAGATGCTTGCAGGAAGTGCTGGTCATGGCTTCTGCGATTGCTCTGATGCTGCTTTGATAAAAGCAGGAATATTTGATTCACTTCTTGAAAGTGGTGCGCTGAGCACTTCACACATGCTAACCTTTCATCACTGCTAGGAACATGCAACAGCATTTGGTCTCTATTGGTAATGCAAAACACGCGCTGTGAGCGATGGCTCCCAGTGGACACACAGCGTAATGTGACATCACAACGCCAATCTTACAAAATATTTCTTGGAGATTGGGGTCCAAAATATTTTCAATTGGTGTCATACAATACAAGCATCTCTGAAATATAAATGGCAGAATGTGTCACGCTTGAGGAGAGTGCTAAGAAAGTTTTTAGAAAGTGATCATCTGAGAATAAAGAATCTCTATGTAGAACAAAGTCCACATAGACCACACTTACATACATACATAGTACGCCACACCTTGTAATAATCTATATAACACAAAGAGACACAAGACACCAAAATACATTGGTGCTCATACATGCTGAGAACAATATATTTGCTTTTTATAATGGAATATCAACGTTGCCCGGATGTAACTCAAGTTTTATGACTGTGTGTGGCCGTCTACGGGACTTCGCTATCGGGGTTTTTTTATGAAGGAAGTAATGAGTGGTACAATTTCCTTTATTAGTAGTATTCTTTTCTGCTGGCCTCATGAGGCAGGTTCTCTAAACCCCTACTAGGCTCATCTTTAGAGTTAGAGGGAGGATGAGGCCAGGGTTACCTGGAGCAGCTGGACATCGGTTTAACATCTTGCTGGATGTTGGGTCCAAATAGTGTGTTGGAGGAATGGCATGTTGAGGAGCGCTCCCCACTCATGCTCCCCCTCCAAAGGTGCCTGTGTCTGACCTACTGTATGTAGCGCACATGGTTCTCTCACAGTTGATAGCAAAGACCGGAGACATCCTGAGATGTTGCCTCATTTTAATCCTTGACAATCTCCTTGGCAATCAGCTCAGTCTCGCAGTGAGTGAGCCAGGCGAAGGAGCCTCCCAAGAAGGCTAGACTAGCGCTGCACCCTGAGCAGCCTAGCTATACAAGAAATTGGATAGAATTGAGCAGCAATTGATTCCATCTTGAGGAAGATGGACGAATGGGAGAGATGGCTTGCCGCTGGGCTAAAGAGAGGAAGCGGGAAGGAGGCACACATTGACTGTATTCTCCACATGTGCAATTCCTTTGTTTGACTGTTTAGCCTTGACCATGCATTTGGGGACACATAATCCAGGCCTTCTACCTGGCATGAGGCTTTGAGGTGAAGTTGGCGGTAAAGTCATCCACTAGCATTTCAAATGCGGAGGAGGGAGAGGGAACACTATTCATCAGCAGATGCATGGAACAGACCTGCGAGATAGGTGAGTGTAAGTCAAAGAGGTGGGGGGGATCTTCCTCAAACTCGATGGCACTGAACTGGTGTGGTGGGAGCAGGCGGCTCGACGCAGTCTACCTGGCACGAGGGTGCGATCGGCAAAAGGGACATCATTGCTCCTCTTGCGTCGAGACTCCGCAAGTCATCGCAGCGTGTGGTCATGCACCTCCACATTATTTAAATTAGTGCCTACTACGCACGGGGCTCTTCATTTGAAGATGGATTAGTTTGAAGGTTTTATTTTGTTTTTTTCCCCCTTTATTGAAAACAAAAGTTCAAACAGGCATCTGTAGAGCATGACATTACATTACACTACAACTGAGACCATGACACAAATACTAATAAAAGCAAATAACCTCAATTAAGAAGTAAAGTGGCAATTTTTTTATTATTTTTTAATATTATTATGTCTTAAGGATTTTAAAAAGATTCGTTTTTAAATGCTTAAAATCTTAAAAATATTAATTTCATTAGAATACATTTGTTGTTCCAAGTAGGAACATTATGAGAACTAAAGTTGTGCTCGTAAATAAGTTTCCAATGTAGCAAGACTTGCTTGTGAAATAGGGAGTTTCATAGGTAATTTATCAACATCAAAATGTATTCAAATTATTTTTAAATGGACTTCCTATCCAAGACTTGGACCTTTAGTTACAGTAATTCCCAAATACTTGACTTCTTTCATTGCAGGGATATTGTATAACGGAGATAAAGTATGTCCATAAATAGATATGAGCTTACAATCAATTACAACTCTTTCTCAAAATTGAGGAGCTGTATAGCAGAGCGTGCAGCCATGTTTGGTCTATGGAGTTCTTTCAGTAACACTCGTTGACTTCTTGCTTATTCACAGAATATTTTGTTTGTACGCCCCCTGGCGTTTCCACGAATAATGCAACAGATAACGCGTTGATTAAAACCTTTGTGCATGCTTGTAGCTCACACACCATCTGCAGAGGCCCGCGCCATGGTTTCTTGCACAAGCTCAAACAAAGGATGTGGAGGGAGCGTCTTGAGCCAACATGGGAGTGGAGCAAAAGGAGCAGGTCTTATCTATGATGATATCTTGAAATAATGTTGGATTGCGACAGTCAAGTTTGCTGAAATTTGCTGAGTTCTTCGCATTGATTCAACGTGAGAGGAAAAATAAATACCAATCTTCCCACTCAGTTATGGCATACTACGACCTAACTGGGTGTTGAGTGCATTGATCTGTCTCAGGGTGCCGGGACAGAGCCACATTAGGGTAAATCAATAGAGAAGTCAGTAGAGGGCCGGGCTCATACAAAATACCATCAACCTACAGTACGCTGTGAAAACTTAATCAAATTATAAGACACATTTTTAGGGGCTTGCTTCTACATTGACAATCATTTAACTTGTGGCTGATGTCAAACCCATGACATATAGGACACAACTTAAGTGTGGTTTTATCTCTAGATTAAAAGTGTTTGTGTGTAGAAGTGTCTGAAGCTTGTAACTATTTAGTTGGAGTATAGTCCAGTTTGGATATGCATGTACATGAACAGATGTGTTCTTTGGCTTTTGCACCAAATACTATCCTGAAATGTATGATACACCAATGGGTGACCTTTGCCAAACTAACTTTCAGAATAGTGAACCAAGTAACCAATAAATGCTTGAATGAATAGTTAAATTGGTTTGAGGCTGATCACTAATTCTATTGTGTAAACCTAAGGAAGCTGTTGTGAGATATTGTTATTAATGGATAGACAATTTGCATTTGAACGTGGTCAGTTAGCAAACCACTCAAGCATGAAATCATGTTGGTGATACATCTCTGACTTAATCTATTAGCTAACAAATGGCATATGCATATCAGTCAGAATGCATAATGTACTGAAGACTGCAGAACGTAAAATGCATAGCCACTTTGAGAAAAAGGAAAGAACTGAAATAAACTACACATGTTGACTGAAGGAAGGAACAAATCAAACAAAGACTCAAAGTCTTGTATTCCCCTTTAAAGGACGAGGTGATCAAAAAGTCCCACCTGCTAACCCCCCCCTTTCAGACATGGATCCAACCCTTACCTATTGCGGTGTAGAGGACCTGGTCACAACAACGCTGCCCAGATAGCTGAGATCAATCAAAAACAAAGCAGGTAAGACTCCGTGAGCCATCAAGAACCACCACACTGCCCCTAATTCATAATGATGGAGACATTGCAGTAAATGAGAAGCGGACAGGCCCTGTGACACACTTTGCCCAACAACCTTTCCTTCGTAGTCAGACCTGGGGGTAATTAAAGGGGTTGGGGAGAGGAGGGTTACAGATAGGGAAGGGGAAGTAGGGTAGGAAAAAATCTGAGAGGTTGGAAGGTAAGGGAGAATTGGTCATGCAGTCAGGTTACTAAGGCCGAGGATGGGCCGCAGGGCCTGCCAAGATGAACTCTTCTTAAAGCATCCCTCCGCATGATAAAGGCATCTTCAGAGGCTTGGAGCTAGACATAACAATGGTTGTTTGTTTTGTCTGGGGAATCAATTGGATGAATATTATGGGATTCCTCCTGTTAGGTGAAAGCAGGGTAACGAATGATACAGATGGAAAAACAGGGATCCTGTGGTGATGTCTGCAAATTCCCAGGCTTTTAGGGGCTTGTGCCAAACAAATTACACAGTGCATTGGCAATAGTATTTTTCATCCAGATGGACTGTAGCCCCAAAAGGTCTGAAATGTAATCTGTGAAGCAAATGCATTTTCTTGTCAATTCAACAAATAATTTGTTTCACAGTCATTATTTTTGGACTTTTCACTGGAAAATCTTCAAGGTAAAAGTTTTGGAACAATGCTTCACAGATTCAATGGGTGAATACCTCTAACTTGACGTCTGACATGAAAAGCAGCATTGACCAAATTGAAATTAAACTGAAAACTTCCAGAGCTCATCAAATTAATTATCACAACAAAATGGTTTTCCTCCAACCATACAGTTTTCATTTCATTGAAAAAAGCATAAACTAAACTATAAAACTAATTTGCCACAGAGATGATTTTAAAAACGGATGGATATTGGACAGCACTTCAGTAACCAAAATGTCAGAGCAACTTCACACATCAAAGCATTATGGGTTGGGGCAGATGATTCAAATGGTATCCCTCTCTGCATGCCTAATGCACCTACCCTGAAGCTGACAACTGGGGTGGAGAGGGCTCAGATGGAAGGATCTCCTCCTCAGTCCTCCTCTGAGATGGCATCTGCCCAAATATGTTGCTGCTTTCCATGGGGGGTGATGGGGACTGGGAAGCTGGGTAGCTGGTTGCAGAGGTGGCAAAGGCCATGTGGGAACGGTAGCTGGGACTTGCTCTCCTGCTACCCTGGGCAGGTGAGGAGGAGGGGGAAGATCTCCTTGAGAAGCTGGCTGTGGAAGGAGGGAGGAGGGTAATCTCAGACATCTCTGGGGGTATGGGGGGTTGGACAATGCTGGGACGTGGTCGGGGTCGTACTACAATCTCTGGGGAGCCCTCATGAGAACTCAGGGGGCTTTGGGTGAGGGGTGAGAGTCGAGAGGGCTGTAGAACCACCTGATGCATGCCGGAATCCATCCTACGAGCTTGTCTGGGACTAAAACGAGGGGTGGTTTCAAACCATCGTGTGTCCAGACTACTGAATGTGCTAGGGACAATATGGGCCATTGGATCGGTGTAAGGCAAACCCGGCACACCCATACCGTGGCTTGTGTGTCTTAGCTGCCCTAAATGTGCCTCTTGCATAGCTAAATGCTTGGCTGGGGAGCCATGAGGCTTTGCCTTGCTGGGAGACTTGCTTGAGTGGCTCTTTGGGGCCTCCAGTGGCAGGACAGCTGGGTAAGTGGGCATTGGAAGGGAGGAGGGCTGGAAAGCACTAAGGGGAAGAACATGAGGTGGAGGAGGATAGGGGGAGTCGTGGCGGAGATGCAAAGGGTGATGTGGTGGAAAAATGAATTGGGGCCCCTCCAGACTTGCAAAGGTAAAGTCCAGTCCCTGCCAGATCTCCGGTGAACGAGAGGAAGAGGTGAGTGTCAGAGGAAGTGGGAAGCCAGAGACAGCATATTGTGGGAAATCACCCTCCCCTATTTCTTCAGGAATCATGGGGTGACCAAAAGGGCCTTCAGCAAGGTATGGAGGGGAGGACATGACAGAGCTGAGTGGACTGGTATCAGGCATGTAAAAAGGAGGAGGGGGATCATGATCCCCAGGGTGGCCTAGATAGCCATAGAAAGCCCTGTGGTGGAGAGAGCCTCGGATCTGCCCTGTGGCCTGGAGCCGACTGCTCTCCATGATGGTCATACCTTCGAAGGGCCTCTGGAAACGAGGGCTGTAGGCTGGAGGTTGCAGGTAGGATTCCTGACTGGAAATGGGGGAAATCTGGTGAGGCCGAAGGGGGGGCATAACTGGTGGCAGAGGCCTGGGATCATCATTCTCTTCGTCTGACTGCCGGAATTCTGGATAAAGGTCTGATTCTTCCACAAAGGGGAAGCCCTCGATTCGCCGAGGCTTAACAGACATTTCTGCATCAGTGGGATCTATGACAAAGCGTCCATCTGGGCCTCGGCTGATGAGTTCAATGGGTGTTGTTGCTTCAGCTTCATGCTTGGAGATGCTGTACTTCTTGCTTGTTATTGCTCTTTTGGTCTTCATGTATAAAGACAATTCCTCCTTTTTCCCTGGACTTGGGGGTGGTTTCTTCCCATGCTGGTCATGACTATCTTCAGATGATTCTGACGGGGATGCCTTTGAACGAATGCTCTCTGGGCTCACCTTTCCTGAAGATGACCTACAGAAAAGAATACAGAATAAGTGAAAATTAAAAACATCCAGTTCTCTGTGCAAAGCAAAACCGATAGTGCCAAGGAGATTAGTAATAAAAGCACAGGTATAATTAATGACAGTTGCACTCCATTTACAGGATTATGACTTCTACTTCAAAAACACCTGTTTAATCACGAGTCATTAGTGAACAAAGGTATCCTGCAAAAGATATTGCCTGCTAATTTTCAATCAGTACAATTAAGAATAAAGAAATATCAAGCAGGGTTCCCATTGTGTGTCATTTGCAACATCTGCATACATTGATACAAATATCACAAACCTCCAATGTCTTGAAAATGAACATGAATTTACCAATAGCATCTTTCTATTGGTAGAAGAATAATGACTCCTTGATGAACAGTCTCTGCTTTCCCCTTGATAGTAAATGTTATGAACTTTTCCTTACAGCCATCAGTGTATGTGCATTTGCTGCTGCATCATCTAATCCATCAGTCTTTTACATACTTCTGGCTAAACATGGAAAAGGACTCATCACATGCCTCTATGCCTCACTGTTATGCGACCAACTTTGTAACCAGTGTTAGAAGACGTATTCAGATTCTTAACTTAAGTAAAATTACTAATACTGCACTGTAAATAAGTTAAAATCTTGCATTGAAATCTATAAATATAATCACAAAAAATGTACTTGTAGTATCAAAAGTGAGCGTACTCTATTATACTTTTATATATTATATCATGATTATTACTCATGCTCTAAATTAAAATTTAAAGTGTTTTACAGTTAATTTTTAGGTGGTTGAGGTGGAGCTCATATTTTGTATAGGGTTGAAACTAATGATTATTTTCCTTATGGATTACTCAGGTGATTATTTTCTCAATCAATTCACTGATTGTTGGGTTTGTAATGATTATCAATATATTTGGAAATTAATTTTCTGTGAATTGATTAACTGACTAAACGTTTCAGCTGTACTTGTCATTTAATTTGTTTTTTTCATAAAACACTGAAACTGGTAACTAAAGCTGTCAGATAATTGTAGTGGCGTAAAAAGTACAATATTTCCCTCTGAAATGAGGCATGAGAAGAAAATACTCAAGTAAAGTACAGGTACCTCAAATTTGTACTTAAGTACTGTACTTAAGTAAATGTACCTAGTTACATTTCACCACTGAACTTAACCTGGACACATACTTTTCATGAAAAGTAAGGGTTAATTAACAGTGTATGCAGAGGTTTGGTGACACAAAACCTCAGGTTTTTTGTGAAGTAGTCAGGAAGGTGCACACAAGGTGGGGATATCACACAATAAATGATACACTAAATGGACCAGAACGAATCTCTAACATATATTAATTTCATGCACAAAGACGCACAAAGACGTGAGAAAAAACTGACAACAGCAAACTGGTTTGTTAGTACCGACGCAGAGCCTTTCATTCTTGCTGAAAATAATTTGGACAGTGATAACATTTTAAATTGTTTTTGCTGTTTTGTTTAAAAATTAAATAATGACTATAGTGACAAAGAACTGACTTTCATCTTAAAAGCGCCTGAAAATGTAGCTTCAAATCTTAAGTATTTCTCTAAAACATTAAAAATCTTTAGGTGTTATTAATTGAGTTCAACACTCAACAACTGCTTCATCGGGACTAGGTGGGTGTGGTTTGCTTAGATTTGATTGACAGTGAACAAACTGAAAAAACAAAATTGTATTGGTGCCCAGAAGGATGTGACATCACATTTTTCCAAATGAGCCCCACCGATTTCAAAGCAGTGAAAAGAGCACAGAGAAAAAAGAAATATATCCTACAAGTGAAATAACCAAAAATTGTTGAAACTTTGACAGAAAATAGTGTGTTCATGTCATGAGGGTCTAAGGACAGAGGGTGTCGTATGTTACAGATTGTGAAGCCCTTTGAGGCAAATGTGATTTGTGATACTGGGCTATATAAATAAAATTGAATTGAATTGAATTGAATGTAGGACCCCATTGGTCACAGTCAGAGCTGATTGAGAAAATGGGTTTTTAGGGCCTTTAAGGGTGTTCACATTCATACTGGTTGAACAGTTTATGACATGCAGCCCTTTTTATACATAGTTCCCCTAATGTTTTGACAGTGGAAAACAATAACAGGATACATAAGGATACACCCTAAAATTAAAGCTGAAACTCGTCTTCATCTTTTGTTTTCAACGCTGCCTATAAAATGGGTGTGTTTTTCTGGCACACACATTTCAGTAAATATCTAAAAATGCCTACCTAAAGTTACGTCAGGCCAAAAAGTAAATATCCATGCCAATGCTAAAAGAGGAAAGAGCCGGTCTTTGAAGTAGATTTGGGTAAAATTGAAGCAATGGGTTTTAGGTCATTGTCATCAGCAGAAATGTAACCCGCTGGTATGCCAGACAGGCGAGAAAGGAGAGGCTCTAATCCAAGACACTTGTGATGGTGAGATTTCCAGGTGGCATAGTTCAGGCAATGACAGAGTTATATAAATTGTATTTGATAAAGGATCCCATTTAGCAGGATATTTTTCTTAATGACTATAAAATGTCTTCTTACAGGAAGGAAATGATAGCCATGATTTGTTTGGAAGCCACAATTACTTTATTTAGTGGAAAATGAAACATATAGCCAATCAACAGTGGAATAACACATGGTTGAGCTTATAATGACCATGTTATATATAGAATCTTCATAAGGCAGCTGCCAGTGGAAAAAAACTGTTACATATGATAGATATTCCAAGTTTGTTGCCAGGGTGCAATGCCTTCTCAGATTTGTTTTCTGTGAAAAGAAATCACATCTGCTTTATTAAGCTACAGAACTGACATTCCAAGTGGCTTGTTGTCATAAACCACAGTGATCATATATATGCAGTGTAATGTAACAGAAACACATACATCACAGTAACTATGTTTGTCTTCAAAGACAATGTCATGCCTCAGTGTTCACATAATAGACAGCTCATACAATGTATAGAAATCATCAGTTTATGAAATCATTCATTTTTTATTGTTTTAGATTTGACCATCATTCCTATTGGTTACAATAATATCTTAAATCATTAACTTCATTAATTAGTTTAGACAGCATGGTAAAACTGGGCTTGTTCTAAAGCTTTCGGATTACTTTTGTTTGTAAAAATATGTCAAATATATTGTTAAATTGTCCCTTTTTCTATAAAACATTGGAAACTACATCCAAAAGGAATAGTGGCCAAAAATGCTTGGTACATATTCAAATAAGAAATACTGCTGATGCTCTTAAAACTGGCTGTATCATGACAAAAAGAAAATTAAGGTGACACAGCAATTACTGCCAAATTAAATGGACACTGAATGAAGATTCAAAGTTTACTGATTCTGTAAAAATGTAGGTCCTGCAAATGTACTCGATCACTACACAATTAGATAAAATAGTGAGTGCAGACAATGTTTTTCACAAGCTTACACATTTTGTCACGAGCAGCAGTTGGCACTGATATTGTACTCTTTACAAGCTAAAAATGCAGACTGGCAATTAAAGCAATTAACTTTCATTTAACGGAACATGGTCGATTACTGTAACAGGCAGAGTGAAGAAAAAACTGGACTGTGACCGCATCTGGGGTGAGAAAGGAATAGTGGTGAAGTCTACAGTATCAATTCAGCAGTGTCAAAAAGAAAGTGCCTCACGTCACTTGGAGGTGAAACAGTGATTTAAAGGAGTGAGCAAGGACACGGTCTCATACAGCTCAAACCACAGAAACAGTCACAAAGCATAGGCAGAGTGCTGTGCATAATGCAGAAAACAAGGATTATTTTAAAGAAATAGCTTTGGCAAATACGCTTATTCGCTTTATTGTGGCGCGTTACATGAGGAGATTGATAATGCTCTCGTATGGTAAAGGCAGCGGCCAGCAGCCACTTAGCTTAGCGTAAAGACTTGAAACAGGGCGAATCAGCTAGACAAGCTCTGTCCAATGGTGACAGAATCAGCCTACCAGCACCTCTAAACTTTACTAATTAACACGGTATGTCATGTTTGTTATATCCATACAAAAACTGAAGTTAGAGGTACTGGTGGGGGATTTTGTGCAAAATCTGTGTGAAGTGTAAAAATGGCAATTTGTGGTTTTATGGGAGGTTATGTGGCAGGCACTAAGATCCTCTTAGTGAACTAAATACAGTATAATGACCAATCAGTGTATGGTGGTGGTGATTCATTTAATGAAACATCAACAAGTCGCGATATTATTAAATGAAATTGAAGACTATATGTCCCATTATCTACTCTTGCTGCCCTGACAAGGAATGAGTTTTAAGTTAAGAGAAATTAGCAGAATGATTTTGTTATCCTTTCCTGTGTGTTTGAATCTTTGAAAACTCCCTAACAATCAGGGCTGAACTTGGATTTTTTTCAACACCTTCTGATGACGAAGATCCTTCATCGTTCACCAATAAAAGACCACGACCAGTGTTGTTGCCTCGTGGCGGCATTTGGCCAGAAGCATGCAGCCAGGTCAGGAGCCTGAGGAGCTCGGGTTGAACCAAAGTGCAAAGGGGTGTATACAGTGTGCAAGAACAGGGGGACAATGGTTGGCACACTCACTGAGGACTGGAAGGTTGGGGCCTGTACCTGCTTGCGTCCAGCCCCTCCCAGTAGGGCTCGACACTGGGAATGAGGCTAAGTGGAGTCCTGTAGAAGTGGGGAGATCAGACAGTAAGAAGTGGAAGGGGAGAATATGGAGGTAAACAGGAAGCCTGTGAAATGAGAGGCATGTTTGAAAAAAGGAACAGAAAATGAGAGAAAATAGCTTTATATTATTATTAAGAGGGTCTGAAAAGACAGAAACTGGAAGAAGCATTAGTATAAAACCAGAGAAGCTCGGAGAGAACGAAATGTCAGAGAAAAAGCTTGAAGACAAGACAGGGATCTAGTGGTGCAACAATAGAGAGATAAAGGCAAGAGAGAGGAAAGAAATATGAGTAAAGATATAAGGGACCACTGCACTTTGAGACCGTTGTCCATTTACTGACTCAAAATCCCACATGCTCAGACCCAGAGCACTAGTCAACGGATGCAACTCAAATATCTCTAGGTGCATCTCATTGGCCTTGAGTTGTTTTCCCCTCACATCTTAGTTCCTCCCACTAAAGACACGAAAAGGTAGAAGAGGGAAATAATGGAAACTTCGTAATATGAGACGTCCTTCCCAGCCATGTGCCATCCAAGGCGACATCACGTGATGATCATGGCCGCACAGCTGTGACTGCTCTGTAGCATCTTGTTGCCTTGGATTTGTGAAATATTAGCCTATGCATGTTGTACTACAATCAGTATCTTGGAAAGGAATCCACACATGCACAGCAAGCCTGTCATTGGACTGTACAGATCAGTCAGGTCCAGTGTGTAACATTTAGGAGCTATTAGCAGAAATGGAATATAATATTTATAATATATGCATGTATATATATGTTTCTCCTATATTCTTGTAAAGGTATGGTGATGCGAGCGATATTCAAATGGTTCCAATCAGTAATTTCCAACTGCTAGATGCCACTAAATCCTACACACTGGACCTGTAAAGCCCCTATGTGTAGACATTTTACATTTTAAATGACTCTGATTTTATGTTTTTAGAAAAATGAGACAATCCAGACGGAAACTGGTGCTGTTCATGTGTCTTTCTGCCCATTATTTACTGTTTTCACAGATCAGATCTGCTGGGAGTTGGCAGCAAGGAATTGTTGTCTTTATAGGCAGTTGTTGTTTTTTATAGTATCACTGGGATTCACCAAAGTCAGACATTTTCAAATTCTAAACATGGGGGATTTAATCTATACGAAAGGGTTTTTTTTTTTTAGGGTTTCCTTGTCATTCAAAGCTTAACTCAAAGGGTAAGGCTGGTAATACCCTTGTCAACAAATTCCATGAAAAGACCAAAACCAAAAATGTGTTCGTTCATCTCTCAGTATGTTCCAAATCTCCTACCCTGTGTGTGGCACTCAGACCCAAGCCGAATGCATCCGATTGGCTTAGATCTATTAAATAATCAGACTTTAGATAGATTTCTACGTCGTCTGTTGCACTTTTGAATATAAATCTTAAATAGGAGCATTTACTTCTATAGTCTACGTAAATTTGGACTCTTTTCAAACTGAAGAAACATGACCTAGCCAAGCTAAGCTGCTGTGGTCTGTTCACTCCCGCACAATGGTTTTTCACATTCTGAAAGGGTTAAAAGTATATTTTACTTGCAACAACGCTTCATTTGCAGGAGTTGTTCATCGTCTTGTTGCCCTGTAAACAGGTATCATATAATGTAAAAATGGAAACATAGCTCTTGGCACTGAGATCCCCTCGCGGCAGGGTGGCCAACCTTTTAGGCAAAATATATTTGTCATTCTTGCATTAGACCAGTCTAAAAGCAAACATAGGACTAACCCTATGAACTTTATCTTGTGAGCTACTAGGCAAGGCAAATATATTTGTATAGCACACAACAGGAGAGGAAAGGTTACAGTGCAAGAAATTAATTATTATTTGATTTAATCGAAGGCAGCGGCAAACAGGAAAGTCTTCCGCCTTGATTTAAAAGAGTGTCAGCTGACCTGCAGTTTTCTGGGAGTTTGTTCCAGATATGTGGTGCATGAAAACTGAACGTAGCAAAAGATCAGAAATGTACTTTGGCCCTAACCCATTCACGATGTGATCCACATTCATGGTCTAAGTGAGGACGCGAGCGGTAGCGTTCTGAATCCTGGACATATTCTTAAGGTGGCGGTAGGTTCACTTTGTAATTGTAATGTGGCTGCTGAAATTCAGGTCTGAGTGCATGACCGCGTGTGTCGTCTGCATAATTATGGTAACATATTTAGTTGTTTTCCATAACCTGATCCAGTGGGAGCATGTAGAAGTTAAACAGAAGAGGCCCCCCCACTAAGAGGCACATCTTTAAGGAAACGAACAACATCACGTGAAATTACTTGAAAGCAGCAAAGTCCTGCCTCTCTGTATCTCTTGCCAGCCACACTCCTACGTCCCCAAACCAAAACATTCCTATTCTTTACCTGTCCGGCCGATGCCCTCTAACCTTTCTCCTTTCACTCCAGGGCTGCGGTCCCCTAGTATGTTTTTTTCTAAACACTTTTCCTTGACCCTTATAGAAAACGTCATGAGGTCAAGGAAAGGTGTGAAGGAGAATTCATAAGGACTTAAGAAAAGACAACCGCCGTACTTATATACTGCTTCCAGAGAACTCGGAAGTCGAACTTTACTGACCTCTTACTAGAAAAAGTACACTGGAACGCCACTCAAAGTTGGAGTTCCTACTTGTGAACATGGGGCACATCCATCTACCCCGACTTCACACAACAATGGCAGCACCATGGAAGTGCACATTGTAAATGGTAAAGCATCAACTAAACGGCAACCGAAAGTACATTTGCCTGTATTTAATCAAAATAATACATACTATCATATGATAAAACTTGTTCCGCATGTTAATTGATGTCAAAATATGTCACCAATGTTATTTGGTAGCTGGTTACAGTAAACAATCTCTGAAAGTCGTCTTCTCTGCACAAAAGTTATTTCGGAAAACGTTACAAAGGGCACAAAAAAAAAAAGTGAAACCATCAGGAAATATAGAGCAGTTTGCCACATGGTCAGCCATGTTTTTTGTTTACGTTCGGCGACGTGCACCTGGAACGCTTGGAGGTGGGAAGTTGGAAATATCAACTGGGAAATTCCAACCTGCCGACTTTGACTGGAATGCGGCAACAGAATCCGAACGTTTTTATATCACGTCGGCGCTTCTATCCATATTCATACGCTCTCTCTGCTGCAAGTCTGCTGTACATGAACAGGCTGAATGGTGCATCACTTTAAATGTTTCCGCCGCAAGGAATCGTGGGAAGGCTTTATCTCCTTTCCTTTCGTAAAGGATGGTCCTATGCTCAAGGAGATAAGAAAGAACTTGAATACTTCCGGATCATTTCAGTCCGTTAGGAACCTTCCTAAGGAAAAAAAAGGCTGTTCAACTGCAACCCAGATCCTGCCAATCCCATGTGCACACCTGCACCTCATTCTCTCATCAGCCGCTCATGTATGAATCGGCCCAGAGCCATCGTTCCTCTGCCGGTTCGTCAAAATTGCCATGTACCTCATGCCTGCACCTGCCTGCAGTACCCATACCTGCACCTGCCTGCCTGCTTGTCTGTCTGCTTACCTGTACGTGCTCTATTTCAAGAGCGAGAGACGAGCAATATGTTATAAATACGAAATCTATACAAGAGACTGCTCCTGACTGCCAGTTAGTAGGTCCAGTTAGATTCAACATCTTTGCTTCATGATTCTAGTATTTACCTTTTCTAGAGTCACACACATTCAAGTTATTTATATTTCAATACATCATCCACTGTGAAATAGATTGGAGCCCGGCTGATTTATTCGATAGGCCGAAATTGGCCTATTGCAATATGTATCAGCGCATATGTTATACACCATGAGTTTCCTTTTCAGTGTTTTAGGGAGAAAGGCTTGTATTAATATATTGGTGTTACTATCAAATGTATCCAGCAGAGTGCACTGTCATTACAGTAGCAAGCAATGTAACATGAGAGGGGGGGGGGGGGGAGAAGCTCCCATGCTGTCTCTTTTCCCCATCTAAATGTGTAAAAAAGACAGGGCTTAGATCTATAAATAAAACA
>CM022491.1:19175413-19192936 GCA_011952105.1 Coreoperca whiteheadi | reverse complement strand
CAGATATTAAATAGGTGTTACTAGAAAAGGTAACAGGCGGGGTGGATTGGGGGGGAGGGAAGAGAAGAGGGGAGGAGGGGGGGGGGGGGGGGGGGGGGGGGGGAGTAGCTCTCATGAACTCAAGAAATATCAGTAAAATACAGCTGGTGTCATGAAATGTTACAGCCACCTCACTAATGGTCAAAACTATAAAACCAGCATGTTTATGAGGTACTCGTGCTTTACTTGAGTATTTCCGTGGCATTTTCTGCTACTTCAGCAATTGACTGATAACAGTGCTGATTTTTATTTGGCTATATATTTTATTTTTTTTATTCTTTATTCTAATGGTCAGCAATTGACTGATATTGAACATACAGTACTGTTAATTTAGCTATTTATTTCATTTTTATTTGCATTTATTTTCTCAGTTATTTGTTGAAGAAAGCAGCCTTCTGAGTACTTTTGCATAGGCATATCAAAGTCGGTGCCCAATCCACATAGAAAAGGTCTATTTTTATACCAGCTCAAAAATTCATTACATGGGCCGCCATATCGGCAATCGGTGAATGTTTCCCCTCTATAATCGATGTCGGTATCGGTCTCAAACATCCCATATCAGTCGGGCTCTAAAATAGATCCATTGCTTTGTCGGACCCTTTGAACCACAATAACCTGTAGTTGTGCTTTGCATGCAATGTTGTGTTTTTACATTTGTCACACCCCTGCCCCCGCCCACACAACTCTGGTATAACCGTAAGCGAGCGGTTTTCTGCTCACTCTGACACAACACACTTCAACCGGTCGCTGCAACGCCACATTTGATACACTGATAAGCCGGATGAGGATGTCAGGTCAGACGATGTAATGTATGCTCAGCCAACAATAATGATGGGAAGTTGTCGTTTAGGTATCGACAGGATAAGTTGCTATATATGATCTGTTCATATTTTTATTTTACATTTTGTGCTACACGTGAATGTACTTAGAGCAAATAATGTTACTGAATAATATGTAACATGATGATTTAACTTTTCAGATTCTGCAGTTTTGCTTACCGTGTGCTTACACATGTACTGTATAAATCTCACTCTGTAGAAATAATGTGTCTGCTTTGATTGCTGAACACAATTCTATTTGGATGACAGAAAACTATGTCTGTGTTTGATGGTCTGATGGCTGACCAGTGAGCACAATGAATCCTAACTGGCGTGCTGTTTATGGGTTTGTTGTAGAGTACTGTGCAGTGTAGCAGTGGAGCAGGAGTGCGTCATGTAGGGGTTACTTACGGAGTTTCCATGCTTTTTCTGCAGTGGGTTATCGAAAGAGGGGGGTCTTGAAGATGAGAGAAAGACAGAAAATACCAAATTACTGCCATTTAAGATCAGTTTAAAGTGTATATGTATATTTTAAGTATGTTTATGACAACAGCTGCAAAGTTTTCTGTCATAACTATTTAAAAAAAGGAGTTCATGGATAAGTAAAAACTACTTTCCTGGCATTCAGGCAGAGAGCAAACACTAGTTAGAGGTAGTGTAAACGCATCATATTTACAATGGGGAAAATGTCTTTTTGGTATTCATGATAAACAACACTGATCCAAGACATTTACATAAAAGGTTTATAAAAACCTGATTCCCCAAAGATGACATTAGTGTTGCTGCTGCCGAGCCTGAGGCAGGGTTTGAAACGGAGTGACATGATAAGAATAAAATGCAAAAGACACAAAAAAACATAAAATAAACATATCATTTCTGAAGTGTTATTAAGCCACAGCTATGAGTCATATAAAGTATGAATCAGTAAAGTGCAAGTTAGGTATCCTGTCCTAAAAGTGTTTCCATAAATGTATTCAATATTGATGAACCCATGTTGTTGAGAACCCATGAAATTCCGAAGTGCCCAATACTACTGTAAAACATGAAAGAATGTTCTCGTCTTATTTTTTGGGATGTTTTAAAAGTTCCCTAAAAATTGGCATAATCGATCGTGGAGATATAAATGGCTTTCCCCCTCACCTCTTTTCCTCTTAAGCTTCCGCCGGCGCTGCTTGTTGACGAAGCAGGCAGCCATCGTGCTGAACAGGACAGCTGCTGCCAGGAAACAGATGGTAGCCACAATGCCAGCCACCACAGGTCGCGCCAGTCCACGTTCCTCCACCATCTCTGGAGGAGGGAAGAAGTCTGTGAGGCGAGGGGGGAAGAGTCAGGGACGTCAGGCTGGTTGAAGTCACAGTGTGGTGATTGCAGTTGGTATTATATAGGTACAGAGGTGGCCTACCTCCAGGTGGGGGGAATGACACATTAACAGAGGAGAATTTGTTAAATATAGCAAACAGAGTACAGAAACAAATGTCAAAGTTCACTTTTCTCACTAGACTTCTGATATGGCACTCATGGCGGGTGATATTTACTATGAGATTACCACGCAGAGGTGAGCACACCGTCCCCTGCAAGAACACACTGTGCTCTGATTAGGCAGCTACGTAACGATGTGAGAAGCTGAATCAGGATTTTCTGATGGTTTTTTTAGGGGTGCGCATATAAACCACTTTGCCATTTTCCTTCTGCTTTTTGCCACCCTCCCTAACAAAAAAAAAAGAGAAGCCTCATCCAATAATTTGTAGGTTCCTGCAGAGGAGCCTTAGAAGGGCCTACGAGAGGAAAACTCCTGCCATTTCCAATGAGATTCAAATATGATAGAGCTGACCTTTACTGCTGCATGTGTCTTCACAAATGGGCATTTCTGTAGGGTACATGCCACGATGACTTTGCAGAATGAATTCTGGTTTTCCAAAAATTCATGTATTCATAACTTACAGTGTAGGACACAACGGCAGAGGCAAATAAACTGAAATGATGAAGCGGTGATGTGCACTGTGTTGCCTGGTTGCCTCGTCTTTAGGTCGTTTTGGTTTAGAAACAATGAAGACATATACACTAACATATACTGTTAGAGATCCACTCTGGACATGTTTTAAGTCATATCAACAATATTCTGCTTGGAATAAGAATGTGTGTCTGATAAAGTTTCTACTCTTTCTCCCTCACTGAGAAATTCCAGATGCCACCGCTGCGCAGACATGAAGGTACAGACATCTCCCCATTCAGTAGAGGAATGTGAAAACACACGGATACGAAGTCAGTGAGTCAAGGGCTGACATTTTAGGGGACATAAACACAAGAAAACCACATTTTTGAGTGGAGGGGCACTTTAATTAGTTATGTAATTAGTTAAAAATTCCTAAGATTAAAAATTTAATTTTAAATCTACTCCCACTCCCCTCGCTGAAAAATCTGGTATCCGTGACTATGCAAATAGCTTTCATTTCGAAATGGGAAGACATGCAGCAAAGGGCCTCGGCTCAGCCTCGACACGTGGTGCGCCAGACAAGATATTGATCCCCGATGGGAAATTCACAAGCTACCCAACAGTATGGAAATTGATTAAAATTAGCTCCACCTTTACCAGCAGCAACATTGTACACAAGTGATGAACACATTAATGCATCAGTAATTCTAATCTAATAATAAAAGATACATTTTTCTGATTTGGGCCATTGTGCGTGATGAGTACTTTTACTTTTTGTACTTTAAGTATATTTTGATGCTAATACTTTTGTCCTTTTACAGTCAAATTCTGAATTCATATTTTTGAGTATTTCTACACTGTGTTCTTGCTACTTTTCCTTAAGGAAAGGATCTAAGTACTTCTTCCCCCACTGACTCTGGACTGAAAGGTTTCCAGTCTCCAAAGGAGCTGTGATGTCAGACAACGTAATCATAAAATAACACTATGGACACTCAGGATGACACAATTATTATGAGACTGTAGACATATAAAGTTTATCTACAGTGCCAAACCCTGCACATGCATCATTCTGCACATGACGCTCAAACATCACTGTCAAGGAACAATAAGCAAAACACAGTTTTGACTGGAGGGGGACTTTAAGGGAACACACCGCGATACATTGTATGTCTGACAGCGACGTGAAATGTTAATGATGAAGTTGGAGCAGCGAGCACCTCCGACTGGAAGAAAACCTGGATGTTCAATTGTATCAGGCAGATTTGGAGATACTATGACATGACCGTACAGGAAAAACGGACAGGAAAGCTGGTTTCGATTTATTACTAATTCTTAACAGAATTACGCTTTTAATGTTGGCTTGTTTTAGTGCTGTGTCAGCATTTACTCTAGGGAAATAGGAGGGAAAAACTCTTAATGAATGTGCAGAATTCCAAAATCCACCATGACCATAATATTTATAATAATTCAGGGAATGTGATACATGGTTTGCAAACTAGTATTACCAACTGGCTCTGCAAGACCTTGCAAAAAACATTCACAGATGAAGAGGCGGGATCACTGCCCTGCCCAAAAGGTGACGTATAGTACTGTCATTGACATGCTTAACAGGAGACAACGGACAGGATTCGTAAATACATTAGTTTCTTACACAGGTTTCCTTTACTGTGTGCAATAACTTAAACCATCACTGTACAATTTAGCTACACTGCAGTTCAGATTTGCCAGAACAAATTCAGCACTGCACCATATTCTAGTGCGACATTTCTCCCCCCATTTTCTGATGCTATGTTAAACATCACTGGCGGCACTCTTCACTTTGACACACTGAGATGCACCACAGCCAGCGTTCATGCGACCGGCACCGTTGTGCATCAACAATATCATTACGCAAATGAAAACCCATTACTAGAGAGGACAATGTGTGTGCTACTACTAACTGCTGCTATTGAGCTACAGGATTTTAAACTGTCCTCAGTTATTAATGTTGTTATACATTTATGGCATTGTGTCAGCCTTTGTTATGAACTTGTTCGAGTGTGGTTTATGTGCTGCAGTGAGGCATGACACAGCAAACTGCAAAGTATTCCACAGCAATATTAGTACTTGAAATAACTACTGACCAGGCAAAGAACTCCTTTGTCCTCTTTAAAAGGCCAGGGTGTATCCACATCATGTTTTGAGTATGATATTGACTGACAGCATGCACAGGGGCAGCAGTCAAATGAATACATACAAAATGATTACCAACTCAACAGAGAAATGAGCAGGAGCCTTTGATCAGCACATAGCGCAGAGCTCCCCCTTTAACAGTAGGGGGCAGCAGAGTTCTTCCAGAGATTCAAGGGTTCCTGAGCAAATCTTCAATATAAATGCTCCCAACAGCTGCTCTTACCAAATGATGTGTACTTGGTGACCTCTGCAGGGGATTGACATCACATTTTGAGGGGTTTAATTTCCGATACAAAACAGACTTTCAGTATTGTGAAAGAAAAAGGTCTTTAATGAATCTTTTTTTAGCACAAAGCAGCCCAGTACAAGAGAGACAGGCAGGACGATGATGTCATACTCTTCAGGATGGTACAAAGGAGTGTGCATGTAAAGTGCGCTTAAATTTAATAGTGCTGAGTGGGCAAAATGTGAAGTTGGATTTGCTGCGTGTGCAAAACCCTCAGAAATGTTAAGATGGCCTGCGGTTAGATATGCAGGTTACGGCCAGAGGTTGTCGGGTTGAATCCTAGCATTGACAAGGAAAGCTCTTCTGAATTCCAGGCAGTGAGCAGAGTTTCAAAAAGACCCATCCTTTCTTCTCTCAGTCTCTCATTCATTTTGCGTGCATATACAGTGGAATGTAGGGCTCAAACATTTGATATTAGTCAGATTTTGTTAATGATGACCACGTCATGATGCATTATGTGAAGTAATGGCTCACCTGTGCTGGACACTCCTACTACGTTACTAGGCTCACTGACCATGTCATCCATGACGGCCATGACACGGAACTCATACCACGCCTCCTAGAAGCAGGAGAACAGAGAGGGATCAACATTCAGAAGGTAAACCATCCGGATCTCACCTCTTTGTGTCCGAAAGGTTCAGTCGGAGAGCAGGATTCTGTTTGTGTCTCCAAAGACCAGCCAGCTAAGCCACCAAGGTTTCGGAAATAAAGAGTGCAGCTCAGTCACTGACAGATACCATTTAGTTTTGGAACCACAATTTATGAGATTTTAGAGGGCTTGATAAAAAAGTATTAACTTTGAGGTAAAAACGAATCGTTCCTTCATGAATGGCACAATAGAATTCAACAATAGAAGGCATGAATTGCAAACTGCTTTTGACGTGATTCAGAGTTTTCAGTTCTAATCCAATACAGGCCTTTTTGTCAAATTCAGCGAATAGCTCCTCACAGTGCGCCAGCTGTCCGTTCAGCGTGTGCTCTGAAACAAAACACTCTGTAAATGTGTGCACTGTAAATGGGAAACAAACCAAGTGGCTCGGACCGAGCCACGCCACACTATTCAAGCCACGCTTTCTAATTGGCCAAGATGTGCTGTTGCTGTGATGTTAGCTATAGGGTCGGGAGAGCTGTGAGCTGGTGTGCTGCACGCCCCACCTTGATCTTGACCAGTTTCTATTAATAGAAATTTTTAAAAGACATTAAATACTTTAAAATCCATAAACACCAAACTAAAGGGAAATTTGGATGATATAGTTTAGTGATATAAAATGTGGCTGTTTTAATGTGGCTTGTCAAATTGCTTTGAAATCAATATCATATAATCATATCACGAGGCTATGTCGTGATGAGGCCAATATGTATAAGAAGGAACAAGAAATACATTTAAAAAAACATGACAAGAATCTCAGTAGAAAATGAATAACAGCAAATGAACTGATTACATGGATATCATACTGGATGATTAATGTGGCTCAAGATGGATAAGTCACCTATGACTAAGTCATGATGAAAAGACAAATTAAGCCTTTTAGAACCTCTTTTTCCCAGTGCACCCTGCTCTGCGCACAGTGTGCAGCTACAGAACAGCAGCTGTAGAGCAGGCAGAGACTCAGTCAGGGTTGTGCTCAAGGACACTTCAGCAGTGCTGTTGGCGTAACACTCAGAACCCTTCTGATAAAACGTGCTGTGGACTGAGCTGACAGCACAGTTGTTTTCTACAATTACAGGAAAGACTGATGATTTGAATGTGGAGAGGTGTGTCATAACCAACATCCAACCACCGCGTTCACACAAATACACATAGAGACGACCAAACAGAGCATCCCTCCCGGTCGAATTACCTCCGCCGATGCAGGAAGAAATTTGCAGCAAATAAGTTATACAAGCTAGGTGCATCGTGTGTGTGGTGAGGGAGCTGGAGGGGTGTGGGTGTGTGTGTGTGTGTGTGTGTGTGTGTGGGTGGGTGGCTGGGTGGGTGTTTGCTGTGCAATAAAAGGAGAGATAAAAGCATCTGCATGGAGCTGAAAGTGGTAGTTTAAAGAAAGAATCTCAAACATGTCATGGCAGGAGAACTAGCCGACATGAGCAAGATGTGTTAGAAGCGTTGCGTTAGAACTCATAAATCAGTAAATATACAGTCATTTTCCTTTGCTGTAGAGAAAACGGGTCAAAGAAATTCACTGTCCTCTAAAAAAGCATATTGTATTCATAATTTATATTGCTACAGTATATTACATGGGCTTGAATTTCATGTTTCAGTTGCTATTCTCTCTGTGCTCAGTACAGCCCACCTGCAGACCTGCACAAATAAAGCACGTGTGTTCTGCAAGTCCCACATACACGACAGAGCAGAAACAAGAAATGCCATGCAGTAAATTCCACAGAGATGCTCAGAAAGTGAGTCAGCGTGTGCACACCTGCGTTGTTACTATGACAACCAAGGTGGATACGGCAGCACATTATTATGCACATGCAGAATCTGATCTGGGTACGTGGAATTTGGAGCCTTAACAGCACGATTTGAAAAACAAGTCAACTTTTTCTGCAGTCTGGACACAGCCTCGGAATCGAGCTCCGTTCGGAAAATCTTCATGCCGGGAAACAGGGCGCCTCTCTCGGCGTCTGTTAATTCATGTGCAGTCTGACGCCATCGGAAACCGGAGGTCAAACTGGTTAAGTAATGACCTAATTGACGTCACTCATTATGCAGTGTTATACACTGAAAACCGACAAAGCCTTTATTACGCCAGCGTTATGATGTGCTAAATGATTTACTTGAGAGCCGAGGACTTAAATGACGCTTTTTCTGCTCTGGGAAACAGAGCAGGCCTTACTGTCTTTTTTTGTTCTTATACCTTCAGCAGCATACAGTGGGAGACTGTTAAATCAATACAGATGGGAATGAGCAAACAGGAAGACACTAAATTTAGTCACAATTAACTGGATCCACGTGATTTCAAAAGACTCCGATAAGGGCTGGATGAACTGAAATGATGAAACAAGGGATAAGGGATGCTAGAGAAAAATATGTTGGGACTTGTGTTTTGTACTCACAATTGCGTCCAGTCTGACTGTGGATCATGATAACTGCTGTAGAGATTTGGGAAATGTAACTCAGGCAAAACAACATATAGCGGGGGATGCCTCCTTAAGCTATAATGGATATTTTTATCCTGAAGCAGCTATAATGGATATTTTTTACAACAATGTCTCAAACAATGTGAAAACATTGTCCCTTGCATGAGAGCAGTCGCTCGTAGTAATGAACCTACAGAGAATTATCACCTGCATCTGCAGCTGTCTTCGGGCTTTGCGTAGCTTTATAGGGAGTTTCAGCTCATTGTTTAGCTGTCCGGCCCTCACTCAACATTGGCTCTCACCGCTCTCACGGCCTTAATTTCAGCCGCAGAAGGCCCACTGCAAACTACCTGGTCAGCCCCAAACGGCAGACAAACACAATTAGCGACTAGATCATTTAGCAGCTAAAGAGCCCGATATTTCCCTCAGGAGTAGGTAGAGACCAAAACTGAGCTAAAAGGGAATGAATGCTGGGCTGACATTCATCAGCTGGACAGAAAGACTATTTCAACTGAATGATTAAGATGCTCCGTTAACTGCTGGATGTGTAAATAAGCAGTTGGTTGGTCACCATATCGACTTAAAAGGTGATGACATGTCAAAGTGTGTTCGCAACTTGTTTCCGCTGCCCTCAAGTGGCCAAAACAATATCAGTCAGTGCAGGTTTAAGCTTTCCAAGTAAACTTTTTTTTTTTATAGAAATGATTTCAAATGAAGTCCAAGCGAAAGTAAACACAGCAATTTCGAGCGATGAGGACACAGTAACCGTCCTCAAATCCGCACATGAAACAAACAGAAATGCCATATTTCCATCGTGTTTTCTACATTTCCCGTTGTGCGCTCTTCTTCGGCAGGGTTTTTTCTTTGTAATGGCGCCAACAGCAGAATTAGCACCACCAGCGTTATTGACAGCGTGGGTTTAACCACGGGCAGAGTTGCCGTTTTTATCAGTTTGAATAGATGAGTTGTTTTGCGTTTTTAAAATGAGCACCCTACGTACTTCTTATTTCATGTGTTTTTATTTAAGGGTCAGTACACGTCAGTCTTTATTTCAGTTAGAAAAGATAACAGGTAATAGCTGGATTTCTAACTGCCTGGTCCTGTATACAGTGGTTTTAATAATTGAAAGCATCAATATTTCTGTTTACATCTTCAGTGGTGTAAATTGTGTCCACTACTAGTTAGGCACTAGTATAACACTGTGTGTAAAGTCCACAGACGGTGTCCTATCTTTTACCTGGATGAGGTCTCGGGCGAGCAGCTCCGTCTCCCCAGCAGGAATGCTGTCGTCCATGACCTCCCATCGTTCCCCCAGGCGGAACTCCATGACATAATGCTGGATAGGTGCTGTGTGATTGGCAGGCGGGATCCAGGTGAGCAGGACTCCCTGCTGCGTACGATTGGCTGTGAGGCACCGTGGTGGGGTAAGCAGCACCAATGGTTCAGGGGTACTTATAGGAAATACTGAAAGAGCACATTAGGGTTGAGAATGTGTGTGAGTGACTCAGTTATATATTCGGAGAGCACTTCCACCAGCACGATGCCAGTGAATCAGCCTCCCTTTACACTCTGACACTGACATGAATCTTAACTAGACTGTGACTAGATGTGATTAAGCTTTCATACCAAATGCATCTCCGACATATGCATAAAACTCAAATGTATCTTTTCCCCATTAATTCCTCTCTGAATCCTCGCATCCTTTCAAGATCATTTCATAAACATGTCATCTTGCTAGCTCATACTTCCTCCTTTACGGTTTTAAAGGAGAAAAAGACTACAAGCCGCCCTCTGGGCTAAATGCTTAATTTTCTTTGTCCCTACTCTTGGCTGACACAGAGGGTGATGAAGTGTGAATACTTATCCCCGTTTTCAGCGTGCCACTTATCTTTAAGTATCTGCGACACCTTCATATATACTTAATAAATGTCCCTTTCCTCGCTGCTGTAAGGAATTACATGATGCATTATGGTTCAACCAAAGCCTAGTTTATCTTTACTGGTTTTTCCAGTAAAACAAGTGCACAGAACATACAGTAACTGAATTGTCTCGTTATATGTCAGTACACACATCTATGTTACAATATGGGCAAACAGGGCACTGTCAGAACAGTGTCTTAACAAGCTGTAGCAAATGAAGGTTTGAGCTGGTGACTGTTGATTTCACCTCAAGCCAATGACAAGTGTCGCAGATAAATGCCCTCCGCTGTAGTTAATTATCAGTGTAAAGTATACTCACCTAGTGTGTTCACAGTGACAACCTCGCTGAAGGGCCCTGTGCCAAGCTTGTTTTGGGCCAGGACGCTGAACTGGTATGTTGTCTCTGGCTCCAAGCCGGGCACCACCATCCAGTCGTGGCCTCCAGGCACGGGTATGGAAAGCCAGTCATGTGGACCTAAACGCTCCCTCTTTAGCCTGCGCGGCAGTCAGGATGAGAGAGATGCGTGGACACACAGGAAAGATTTGAAAAAAGATAACGGGAGTGCCTTCCCTTTTTCTTCGTCTTACATTGAGGTAAAAGTGGACTTCATGTTGGTAATGTAAAAAAAAGTGTGTACAAAGTGTTTTCTCAGCATCATTGTCATCACACAGTTTAGCACATTAACATGTAACATAATGTAAAATCAAACATTTCGTCCATGAATCTTTGACCGTTCACAACATGACTTTCACTTGATGGTAAGAAGCCCATGCTGCGCTCAGCTGTGCAGTTTGCAGCTGTTTACCCATGCCACATATATTCAGCGATGACTGAACCTGATCACCAAATTAAGCAGAAAACTGTACACATGCAGCAGCTATGCAACACTCCTACTGTAAAGCAGTTCCTTTGCGTTTAAATAGCTTTTATGTTGCAGGAAATGTAACGACCAACACATCACCTACTGAGATTATTTGATTTCGCCAACATAGCTATACAAAATGTGAACTGCACACAGTACAGTTTTCAAGTGTCAGTACATCACTGGGATAAGATTTACTTTGCCTTGTAGCAGTTTCATGTGGGAACTCTCGGTATAGGGAAAATAGTTCCTACATAGAAACTGCTCACAACCAATTTGTGGATTTACCTTGAGTCATGATTTCTGGAAAGAGGCGCTGCTGTTGAGCAAATGTATGTTTTTGGGGGCTTTGAGCCCCACAAGCCGAGTGCCACATAGTCCCGTTATATTCAAAACATGCAGACAGCTCATGGACAAACAGCGCTACAGCTAAGAGGAGGAATATGTGTTTGTGTTTTTGGGGTGCACTGTCCCTTTAACAGGCATGGGCCACGTGAGAAATGTCATTGAGATGGATGCAACCCAAAGCTGCTCTGCTCGCATCACTCACTGATGTCAGTACGAATATCATTAATTAAAGCTGCTGTCTGCTTTTTTATATTTGTGCTGCTCTGCGGGTCCCTTATTCTTTTAATAAAGCAGGGCTATTCACTTGGGCCAGATTTTGAAACCAAGAAATGTAAATTGGCCAGACATTTTCAGCAGCCTATTTAAAACCTTTTGTAGCTTTTGGTAATGACACATTTTCAACAAATGTAAACGGATGTGGTAAGAAATAGCAGGCGTGCCAGTCCGGTCAGGGTTAAACGGACGGTTTTCATTGTCAAGTTTGCAGTTCAGGGTCGACAGAGACACATTTTCAGCACGTCACTTCCCTACTTGGGAGTTCGGAAAATGTTGATTTGTGAAAGACACGACTGGGGGTGTCGCTACATCCGTGAACATCCTGCCCGCTCGGTGCCGCGCATGTGCAGCTCTCAACAGAGATGAGGAGGAAGCGAGATGGCTGCTTCCATCCACTATATATGTAGTTTACTTATTTTGTCATATATCAGATTTACGGATGCAGGGCCACTCGGCGGTGTCTCCTGGGTCGGATGTGGCCAGCAATTGAATGGGCCGGGGTTACAATACAAAGCGCGGATTGGTTCAGCAGATGCCAATATATAACTATCAAATGAATTATGAAAAACCCACACCAGAAATATTGTTGGTGTTTTACAAAGTGAAGATCACATTCTCCATTAATCCTCAGCCACATAGGACGGTGCTATTCACGGTGATAATGAACAGTAGTATTCTCCTGTTTAATGTTGTAAAGAGTCTCATTTTGTGCTATAAAGCAATCAATGAGACCCCTGAAATCACAGCTGGTTACCGCAACATGAGAGAGCGAGTCCAGCAGGTTAGTTTCTTATACTTGTTCAAAACTGTGTGTGGAGTGACCTAACCTACCGGGCTGCAGTGACACGGCACTATCTCACCTAACCAAGCCTTCATACAGCATTTACTTTGTATATGAACAGTGCAGCAGATTGTTAGAGCTCATTGTCTTTTTTTTTAATAAGGTTTGCATGTGTACATGTGTTCATGAGCAGGTCTGCCGCATGTTAGGAAGCTTAACGAAGAGACTGAACTCAACTGTAGTATTTCCCTAGCAGGGTCCAGTTGAGCCACCTGACAATGATATTATCACATTTTGCCACACGCCTGCACTGAGCAATGGTGAAATACACAGAAAACGAGAGACACTCTTTCTACTAAAAGAAACAATCCATCCAACTCCTGAGTTCAAGAACCAGCTGAACAAACGCATTTTACACAGTCTGCAACACATATTGCTGGCAGCAGTTACTAAATATTAAATATTTCCTGCTTCACACCTGAATTACAGCTTCACCTGAGTCAAACCTCTTTTAGAGGAGTAAAATCAACCAGCACACCCCCACTGAAAATTCATACAAGCTGGCAGCAATGTAAAATACCACAGACCTTTAATTGAGCAGTTAGTTAAATAAAATGACAGCACTCTAAAACGACATTAGATATGGTTTCACTTTCCTGCTCTTGATCATATCTCCTACGACGCTTCGCTTAAATCCACCAAACCTATTTTCTTTCTTTTTTGGGACATTCTGCCCACACGCCTATCAGCCAAACTGCAAACGGCTCCCTATCTAGACCTGGGTTAAAACAGTCCTTCATACTCCTTCAGGCAGATAAAATACTGTGTTCATTTAGACACCGGGATTACAGCTTCACCTGTTAACCCCTTTGCATCCCAACCCAGCGTTAGCAGCAAGATGGCAACCAGAGAAACGCCTCCGTTTTTCACTACACTTTTACCATTTCACATTGTGGGTATCTTAACAAATGAAAAATCACATCAGTATGACTAAGACTGTCATACATAGCCGGTCATGGCTAAAGTAATCTCGAGTAATTAAACAAATGAAACGTTTCAACCCAGGCCTTTTCCCCAGTCAAGCAGCGACAAAGCGGCGGCGGCGGCGGCAGCAGCAGCAGCAGCAGCAGCAGGACAGAGAGCTTTGGGTCATGTTCAGTTAAGTTGCAACTGTTTTTAACCGTTCCTCCAGAAATTCCGAGCTCAGAGATGTAAAGTCACTCACACTCACTACTTCCATCTCTACATTTTCACAACTGTCCCTGAACACAACCCTGGAAAAGACATTTTCAGAAAACAACAGAGGAAGTACTGGAAGAAGAAAAAGCAGGAAGCAAAGCATGCTGGGATGACTCACACATGGCCATACCAGACTGAGAATGTCTGCTGGAAGCCTCCGTCATAGCTCGCCTCCCAGGACACATTGGCCCAGGTGGAAGACGCCACCACATGGACGCCGGTGGGGGCGTGGGGGCTTGTGCCTGCGGGGAGGGAAAGCAGTGAGAAGGGGTTTTTAAAAAGGGCACAGTAGTCACTGAGTAGCCTTGCTGTGATACAGTACATTCGTTTTACTTGTCAAAGACATTTACTGTGAGCTGGACCCAGTTCTGTGTTTTTAAACGGCCAGCAACCCAACGCAACATCGAACTGTAAAGAAAATAAGAACGAAAACATTTCTGGTTGCATGAATAATGGAATCTTGAATAATGATCAAGCGTCTAAAATTAGTATTTTGTAAGTGTTACCAGCCAGATGTAAATAATGTAAGTAAAAGTATTAAGATTATTTTTTCCAGGCAACATTCTTCATGTGCATTTTGCTTATTTCCGGTTCCATTGTTCGGGTACCGTACTGGAGCCAAAGCAACAGCAGACCAATCAGGAGCCAGTTCAATACAGTCATTGTATTGCTCTGATTTGACTGGCTCACATCCAGAGAGGAAGTACAGTGGGCCGCAAGGACGAAGGCTGCCAACAGGGCAGACGAGGCCAATGACTGCGTTAATTCTGGAACCAAATCATTTTCCTCCTGGAGAGCTTGTTTGTCCTCGTGGCTGAGCGGATGACTGGCTGTGAACTTACGAAAGAGTTGCAAGATGCCAGAATAAAACCACCGGTACTACCGCTACTGTTCCAGACTGGTGTCCCCTTAGACACACTACATGGTTGATCCAGACCAGCTAGCTACAGCTGATAACGTCTGCCAGAAACAGTTTTCACGGCCAAACTGACAGTCATCGGCTAGAAACGAGAAGCCGCTCTTGTCTACCGCTTTCTGAAATCAAAGAACCATTATTCCAAAACTTACTGAAAATGCGAACATGGAAACGGCTCACCGTATTGTCATTGTAAACTGCATGAAAGCTTGAGAGGTGTAGCAACAGTAACTAAGGTGGGGCCGGGCGCTTAGTGAACAGTCAATTACTGCACTTGTTACAGAAAGAGATTCTGGTGTAATGTGCGCATTCATGTAGGTTTCTATATGTGCGTGTACACGTTTGGGTACCTATGACTTGGACGTGCGTGCTGGCAGTGATGCTCGTGGCAACGTTGGTGGCGACACACTCCCACTCCCCGTGGTCCTCCTTTGTGAGCGACTTGAACTGTAAGCTGCCTCGGGGCAGGACATTGTGCTTGCTTTTACTGGGCTTCCCTACCTGCAGCCCGCCGAGCCAAGGGACGACCGAGTCGGCCAATGAAGGAGAGACGGAGAGAGGCGCACGATAGGTTGGAACATGCAATTCAAAATACACACCTCAAAAGAATTAAAATAAAAGCCACGCATACAGTAGGGACAGTTTACCAGCTGTTTAAATATCAATCTAAAATCTCACATCTGCTACAATAATATTGCTTCCAATAGCGAACTTAAGTACCAAATGATAGAGAACGATGAATTATGAATTTCATAAGTGGGAGACAGAAACAATAGCTAATCACACAGTAGTCAGTGACTGCCTCATAATCAAGAAAACAATTGAGAGAATCTAATATGTTCCCTTGATTGCATATTTTATAGACATCATTAAAATGCGATTAAAAACACTAAAATGACATACAGTAGTTTGCGTTATTAAAATCTGAGCACCCACTACAGGCACAGGTTCCAGGTATGATCCCTCAATGGAAAACGATGTGACATAAAACAACATGATTGGGCTGGGGTGTGTGTGTGTGTGTGTGTGTGGGGGGGGGGGGCGTACCTTTCTCCATGTGATGTTGGGAAAGGGGTCTCCCTCCGCCTCACAGGGGATGACCAGTTCTCTCCCAGCCTCCTGTCTGTACTCCCCTCCAGGAACCACTGAGAATTTGGGAGGGTCCTTTATTCGAGGTGAAAGAGCCAAAAACAGGTAAGCAAAAACGGACGTGTTTGCTAAGATGAACGTGCACTGATTTGCTATTTTGAGATGATTTAAATGACTCCAGTGACTACGGCCGTACCTTTAGCACCAGGGGAGCGGGAGGGGACCATCCCATGGAACCCAGGGCATTGTAAGGCATGCAGGTATAGGTGCCGAGAGAGTCCTCTGTCACCTCTGCCACACGGATGCTCCCATCGTCCATTTGGCTCCAACCAGGGTACTGTGGACGGAGAAGTCATGGACTGTGTGTAAGGAAGAGTAATGTATTGTTATAGACCAATAATAGCAATAACCAATGGTTCCTATCAATAACCAAGGGTAACTGAATGTTTTACTCAAATAAGAGACGGAGAAGCACACTGGGAAAAAAAAAACCTTATCTATCCGGAGAGGGAGGCCATCTTTCTTCCACTTAACCAGAGTTACTGGGGGGTTGGCATCTACAGGACAGCGGATGAAGCCGGGCAGACCGATGGCCACATAGATGACAGATGGCATGTTTACCACACGGGCAGGATCTGGTGAAAAACACAGAGAGAGAAAACCGAGTGATAAAACATCTCTCTGCAGTTTGTTTGGGGAAACCTGCTGCCTGGTGATTGTAATAGCGGTGCCAAGAAGACTGGGAAATCATGCGGCTTGTGGGAAAAATGAAAGCACCGGGAAAAATTAATTTACGTGGAGCACAGCTGGTCTCAGCGCAGCATTTGTGTGTGTTTGCCAAGTGCGTGTTGTTCAGCAATGAACACCCACGCACATCGGTTTTATTCCTGAACTGGAATTCAATGAGCAGCACTGTGTACATGACGACACATACAGTACACCAAGCAGGATTTGAACAAGAGATCGAACCTCACTACAACCTGCTCTCATGCATGTGTGCTACACTGACTGGGATACTACACTACTCATCATGGGACAGTCACACACAGACCAGAAAGAGTGGTATATTATGAAGGTTTTCTGAAATATACTATGGGTTTTTCCTGTGTTGTTCATCTTTCCACTTTCATTCGAAACGTTTCAACCAGCAGAAAGAACAAAGTTTTATTCCGAATATGGTATTAATGCCAGGCAGATAGAATTAAAAATGAATGAGTGATTCCACCTAACGCTGTAATCCACAACAGTTAGTAGCTTATGTTGACGGCCATTCCTTTACCCTGGTGACTCTCTTTACAGCCATCTGAAGGCAGCGGCTATCTGTTCCTGATGCACAAGATTGATTCCAAGATTGTCAGCAAATCTGTTTGCATGTAAGACAGCCACATCTGATTGAAGGAAACTTCTAAAACAATACAACTTCTTCTTTTCCTTTCGGCTGTTCCCTTTCAGGGGTCGCCACAGCGAATCATGCGCCTCCATCTAACCCTGTCCTCTGCATCCTCTTCACTCACACCAATTAACTTCATGTCCTCTCTCACTACGTCCATAAATCTCCTCTTTGGTCTTCCTCTAGACCTCCTGCCTGGCAGCTCCAACCTCAGCATCCTTCTACCAATATATTCACAGTCTCTCCTCTGAACATGTCCAAACCACCTCAGTCTGGCCTCTCTGGCTTTATCTCCGAAACATCTAACATGAGCCTACCCTCTGATGTACTCGTTCCTGATCCTGTCCGCCCTCGTCACTCCCAAAGAGAACCTCAA
>CM022491.1:19105133-19173090 GCA_011952105.1 Coreoperca whiteheadi | reverse complement strand
GGGCGGTTGTTTTGTTTTTGTGGTGGGGGTTGTGGGGGGGGGTGGTGGGGGGGGGGTGGGGGGGGGGGGGGGGGGACGATGAGGAGAGGCTAAAACTTCTCCTTTGTAAATCTTGAATTCTGAAGAGGGGCGAGAACAGCGTGGTGCCTAAATGAGGTCAAGGAGGAGAGCTTCAAAGTAGGAACTGGCTGATAAGGAGGAGAAATGGTGTGAGCGAGGGGGGGAGGAGGAGGGGTGAAGAGGAGTGAGCCGTATCGGCGGAGCGATGGAGGACGGACGAGCGAGGCTGA
This sequence comes from Coreoperca whiteheadi, assembly GCA_011952105.1. Lineage (NCBI taxonomy): Eukaryota > Metazoa > Chordata > Actinopteri > Centrarchiformes > Sinipercidae > Coreoperca > Coreoperca whiteheadi. The sequence continues at coordinate 19,172,800 of CM022491.1, read as the reverse complement.
GCGTGAGCGTGGGAAAGAGGACAGGTGAGAGAGAGAGAGAGAGAGAGAGAGAGAGAGAGAGATTCGACTGGATGACGTAAGGTAGAGAGGAGCCGGCGGAGGAGAGAGGACGATCAAACGGTGCGACTGTGAACCCAGCGAAGCAGGCAAAAGGCAGCAAAAGGCATTCGTCTGGCATTACAAAGGAGAGAGGCGATGAGAGGCTGGGAAAGCGAATGAGTGGGCAAATGACAGCGTGACGTGGTGAGACAGAGGGATTGAAACACAGCGAGAGATCGATCGACCGCACTGTTGCCAGAACAACTTTTGCACTACAACTGCTGTCCTCTGAAGCCCTAACCGCTGGCCCGGCAGCACTCTGCCACAAAGAGCCCAGAGGAGCGCCGCCACCAGCACCACAGACAAGAATATCAGCCAGGTTTCTAAATATAGCCCTCAGACAGCGCTATCGCTCACGACACGCTGGTTCCCACTGCAAGATGCTTCAGGGACGTTATTCCCTGGCAGGCATTTCAGGGAGGAAGACAGAGGGGGGACAGAGGGAAAAGGGAGAGTGTGCGAGAGAGATTTCAACAGAATGGCATGAAACAAATGGAGAAGAGTGAATGCTGAGGATTGAGAGAATCGGATAAAGAGAGGAAGGGGGGAAGAAAAGGAAAAGATGCGAATCAGAGGAAAGAATAGGACAGAGAGAGAGAGAGAGCCCTCTGCAGTCTGGCAGAGAAAAGTGCCTGGTCTTACAGCAATGATGTAATCCCCCGCTCTCACCCCCCCCCCCCCCCTCACACACACACACACACAACTGGTGTTGCCTGCATCTGTTTGTCACACGCTCACACACACCACAATCTAATGCACAGCCATCAAAGGAGGCGGGTGAGCGAGGGAATGCAATATGTCTGTTGCCTTGACTACTGCCAGTGGCTGGTCCACCGGTCGACAAGGCTAAAACCTCAGCGCTCGTCCTGCCTCTGCCTGTCTGCTCCGCATAGGAGCCAGATGTGACAAATTCACCAGGCGTCCTCTTTCGAGAGCGTGGAGTGACTGATGGACTGTGTGAGTGTTCTATGGGAGTAGAGAATAAAGAGGCGGCAACCCATGATGAAGACAGAGGGAGGGAGGGAGGGACAGAGATGTGTTTGCGTGCACATGAATATATATACATAAATGAGTCGAGATGAGAAATGAAGAGAGAGAGAAGGAAGAGGCAGGGGGAGAGAGAGAGAGAGAGCAGGAGGGAGGGAGAGGCACAAAGCAAACGTATGCAAAATCGAAAAGTGTATTTGAGCAAGCAGATGGGTGTTTGGGTGGGATTAGGTGTTTGACTGAGAGGTGGAAGAGAGGTAGCCTGGGGACTGGCAGAGTGTTCAAATCGATTCCACAATGCGGAAGATGCATCAAGCGCATTTTCCACCCAAAGAAGACAGCTCTACAGCTCTGCAGCTCTGCAGCAGTGTCAGATGCGACGCTCCTGCTACAGACCAAAACTTCCAATTCGGGTTAGAACTGGAGTCCCGTCTCAAAAAAGGATAGAGATAAGGCTTAGTCATCTCAAACGTCATACTGTTGAGCCACTACTCTATTAAAGCTGTCATTTACAAGATAGTCATGTTTAATGTAGAAATGCTCCAGTACGTCCTACTTTCTTCAGCTGAAGCCATGTGATGGTGCCACGGAGTTCTTATTGGACCGGACTAAGTTTATTTTGAAGTCTAACTATTCTATGATTGATGCCAGGCATGGGAGGCAGGCTGCACAAAATCATGCTAATTTCATTATGGGGCACTGGAAACAAGTGTACTTGTATTGATAACCAAGAGACCAATGTTTTTTCTGAAAATGCTTCTTTAGCCAAGTCTAAAGGCCTTAAGCTAAAGGCTTATTGAAGTGTGTTCTCCACAGGCAGCTAACTGTTTAAACCACACAAATGTGTTGCTTTGTTGTGAACTTTTAAACGGCATCTGTAAGGATTGATCAAGGCTCCCCGAGTGGCTATGAGCGTTCTGGTTTCTATTCCCCCGAAATGAATGAATCGATAAATACAAAAAACAACGCTGCTTTCTTTCTTGGATACTTCTCAGGAAGCCCACTTGGAAAACTATTTTTGTCCAGTACATTTCTGACAACAGTGAGTATGTGCCACTCACGTAGTACCTTTTAATGTAGATCACCAGCTATTTGCCTTGAAAGAGTGTCAATACCACACAATCAGTTTTGACATTTTTGTTTGCTACATAGTACAAGAACTGGTCTTGTCTTATACATATTACCTGTTAATTAAAAGGTAATCAGACAGGAGGTCTAGATACAACTATTTGTCATTTTTTTATAGCCCGTACATACAGGAAAACAAACCTTTTGCTGATCATCATCATCATTAGACTAAAAATCTTGCGCAAAGTTGTTGCATTATGACAAACATTGTAGACATTGTTATAGTTACACGCATTTGTACTGACACAAAGAGTTGTACTAATACTGTCGTATGTAACGGTAAAACTCTTGAGAATATAACACAACATAAATTGTCAGATTGTAACTACACATTTCTATGCATTCTTCTACTGTGTGGTCACTGTTCCCCAGTCGTGTGGTTTTTCCTAATGGCTTAATGGTCGTCCACCAGTCGGCAGGTTGGCGGTTCGATCCCGGGCTTCCCCCAGCCCACCTGTCCAAGTGTCCTTTGGGCAAGACACTCAACTCCTGAGGGCTGAGCCTTCAGTGTTACATTATTTTCATTTTGGTTCTTGATATAGTATTTTCTTAATCAGCTTCTTTTTATGATGGGATCCTACATGAACACACTCATTTCTACAAAACACTTCTGCTTCTTTCACGTACTCTGTCCTGGCTCAGGTGGAAAAAGGTCATGATTTAGCAACATTTTAATAACAACCTGCTAAAAGTTGTTTGCTTTCTGTCAATCAAATGTGATCAAGCTACACCCATACAGTCCCATACAGTGTTGCCTATTTAGTTATTAGTATTTCATGTTACAGAGGAAAACTAAAGATTCGAAGCCACGTTATCCACGTTCTTGCAGCGGACAGAGCCTCTTTCTCTACAAACTCTGCCATGTTTCTTTCCTTTGTACCTCAAGCAGTCCTTGGACTTAGTTATTGGCAGTCCAGAGTGGAGCTGGTCTTGGGTTTGACCCAAACAAACGGGCATAAAGAGGAACCCTTACAATGTACCAGGACAGACTCTAAAGTTTAGCACATATAAAAAATGAAAAGTCAAAGTGTAAAAAAAAAAATGCAGGATACTCACATTGCACTGTTAGGTAGGCAGAGGCAGTCGGTGGGCGGCCCAGGCTGTTGCTAGGAGCACAGGTGTATTTCCCAGCATCCTCCGGCTTGACTTGAGCAATGATGAGGGAACCGTCGATCAGAATACTGACTCTGCGCTTTAGGTCACTGTGAAAGTGAAGTAAAGGGAACCGTTAATGTTGGGATATAGATCAGTCAGCTAAGTGTGTTTTATCTGACATAGTGTCCCCTGGAAGAATTCAGCATGTAGGGAAAAAAACCCAAAAAAAAACAAGACGGACATTTAGCAAACATCTAAGACATACTTCAAAATGCGGTTCACATGTACCAAACGTGAAACACATTGTAACAGCTATCTTCCACACTATCTTCCTCTTAGTAGTGAACATTTCTACTATTTCAACACATCATTGCAGTCAACAGAAGGCACAAGTCATAGTCCGATGAGCATTTGAGAATATTTATGGATGGATGCACATGTCTACTGTCACTGATGTATGATGCAAGACTTCAGCGAAGATGACGTCCGTGTGTTTGGCCACAAACACATTTTCTTGCCCTTTTATTTGCTCATATCCCAGTGGATGTGTAGCTCTGACTTTTATATAAATGATGTTCTGAACACTGCTTGATGTATGATTCACATCAGAATGGTTGGTTGCAGAGGAACTTTAAGTCTACAGGCTTCAGATGTAGCTGGAAAACACAGGGAAAAGTATTCCCCTTGCTTATTAGTTACTGCCCTATAGCACAAATTCATTAGAATATATCAGTGTGAGGCTGATGGATTCATTGATACCAATGCCAGTGATAAATTTGCCAGATGCCGAGATTTCAGACTCTTAAAGTCTCTATAAACAATCCAGCTTGTAGGCTTTGTGTTGGAACACAAGAAGGGGATCACAGAGATCTTGGTTCATTCATGCTTGACTTAGCGTCACGCACAGTGCCTGCAGATTTTTCAGCAGCCCATTCACAACATGAAAATCCTATTTTTCTCATCCAAAAGGTGCTCTACTATTATGAGATCTGGAGTGTGCATGCGTAGATCTCTGGAGAACTACACTAAAGTCCACATCATGTTTCTGGAAATAGCTTCAAGTGCAATATCCTGTGAGAAGTATCCATTAAAATAGGGTTGGACTGTGGCTGTTTTAGCTGATTTTAACTAATGACATCATCGTCTGGCATGAAATAACATTTTCAGGTTATGATGTCCCAACGGACTATATCAAAACATATTAGCATTACAATATTAAAGGTGTACTCCAGCAATTTTGTATTGTACCTCATTTTGTATTTCGCCCTTCCAGCTCCAAAAATACTGGATCCTACAACTGAACAAATGTATTTACAGGATAAGCCTCTTGAGACGCATCGTCTCGTTGTCAAGAGGGTGGTCACATTTTACCAGCTATTGGGTGGTGCAAATAAAGGAACATACATAAGAAAAAAACATGACAAATGATTTGACTTCAAATAAGAAAGAAAGTTTCGAAAAACCTAAATAGGGCAATGGATTTAAATTCCTCCAATCAAACGGAGCAAAGAGTACTCCAGCAATGTAGTATTATACTTCCATAAAGTTGGGCGGCTTATGAGAGACAGATTAAAAAAAGAATGCTCAAAATATAAGCTGCAGAGGCCGTGATATCATGACTTTACGTGCCTAGTGTGGGCCATGCGCCAAAAACCCTGGATCCTGCATTTCCCACAATGCAGTATGATGGTGTCTTTTGTTAGACTGTTTCTTAAACGTCCATATCTTTCAAACTCCACAGCTGAAAGCTGAGGTAACCCTGGTGACCCTATTGCGTCATCAAGGTTATTTTCACAGAAGACATTATGCATTGTGCATTTTCACAGGCAGAGCAGAACTCTTCAGGACAAGTGTACTGAACGTCCTGTGCAAAACGTTTTTTACCCATTCCTGTAGAGACTGAGCGCACAGGGAGCCCAGAACAAATCAGAGCGTGTTAAAAAGATACATTGGGTAATTAAAATGAATGCATTTAAAAATGAACATGAACCAATTACGTTTTCTTCTGGTATTTAAAGAAATAAGTAAATTAAGAGTCATATACTTATTCCAATGATGTGTTTGAAATGGACATTTCAAAACCAATCTACATAAACTATTGTAACTAACATTTAAAGGTAAAAGATGGGACTTAGAAGTATTATAATACACAATATCAGCATAATCCAAAATGGGCGGCAACAATTGGATGACACGTTCCTTTTTTGACATTAAAAGACAAACAATTTGGACCTATAAAGAATGTCCAGACCTCCATGTTTATTATTTATACTGTATATACATACACAATAGAATTAATGTGGAGGTTGAATGAAAGCTCAGAAGCAATCATTTTTAAAACAATATTTTACAGAATCAACGTGTGATAATAAAGTCCCATCCCTGACTGTAACTAAAAGAAGATTTGAGGATCTTTTGACTCATTGTTTAGTGCCAAGAAGCATACTATAGAATTTCTCATAATAGTGCAATCAATAGCATCTACAACACGTATTTACAACCATTTAAAAATGAAGCTGCCAGGAGCAACAGAATCTGCATCACTCGTCCTGGCTGCGGGCACTTAAGACGAGAAAAAGTTTTGTGCGCAAAGTCTTCATGTGTACACCCAATTCTTTCAAACATTCCATTATCCAATCAAACTATATCGAAGCTGTAGTAGTTTAAGCCATTTTGTAAAAGCTGAAGACCTCAAAGCCTGTGGCCACAGGTCAAGCTGGGCCAAGCCACGTTGACTGGCAGGCTGATCTACTGCCTCTGCAAGTCATTTAAATTACAATCTGAGGGCATTACTGATTGCTTGAGCCTGGCATCTTTTCTCTCACAATAAACATGGTAGTGAGCGGATTCACCAGCAGTTGTTTGTGTTCACCACCTCCACGCACAGAGAATGAATTACTAAGGATTCAGATAAGTGGATTCAGAACTGGACTGTGGTTTAATAAAGTGCTATCGAACCCCATCCCTACCCTGATACTGCAGACCTGAGAGATGATGAAGCAGCCTCCAGATGAACAGGATTTAGAGCTTCAAGGCTTTGGTACTTCTCTGCCTGTCAGTTCAGACTTAGAGATGAATCTTTCATACACGCCTGCTCTAGATAAATATTCCCTTTTTGTTCATTAAAAATCCAGTCCTTCATTTTAAGTGATCTTGTATGAACACCACAGGCACGCCTTTAAATAACCTTTCAAGAACAGGTTTCTCAGGCTACCTCAAAAATGAGCCTAAAAAAAGCTGTGACACAGACTAAAACATGATAAAACAATAAGAAGCCCACAGTCTGTGGAGACTGTTGAAGAAATGAATTCATTACACAAGGGCTAGAGTTTCTTGAACAAATATTCATGTTAAGGGTGTTAGTTTAAACTTTTTAACTATATACCAACTCGGGAAAATATCACTGTCAATTTTATCTTCATTTACAATTTCTAAAGGGTAGACATGCTATTTTTGAAAGGAACTTACAGTATATGCTATTTTTATTTTGTCATTATTTAAGAATATTTTAACTTTCATCAAGCTGGTTTGTCCCCCTCCCCCCCCCCTCCCACATCGCGTTCACGGGAAGCACATTAAAGAAGACATCTTTTGATGGGCAGTATGAACAGGAGCGATGTTAACAGCAAGCAAAAACTGTTTCAGTGTACATGTGACTTGAAAAATTGTGAGCCTGTCCTCTAAGTAGCTGAAGTATCGCCATGTCGACGTGTGGTTACGTCATTTAGCCACAGCCGCTCTTTGTGTTTAAGGATGTTGTTTCCTCAGAGGGAGCGCTCTATCACTATCTGACATCTGACACCAGAACACCTATTTTTCCCTGTTAAAAGGGTTTTTTTTTTGGGTAGTTTAGCTTAGTCGAATCGAGGGTCTAAGGACAGAGGGTGCCGTATGTTGTACAGATTGTAAAGAACTATGAGGCAAAATGTGATTTATTGGGTTACATAAATAAAATTGAATTGAATTAAAGGGAAACTTCAGTATTTTTCAACCTGGTCCCATTTTTTGTGTTTAAGTGACTAATGACAGGCTCAGATTGTTATTATAAGTGTCTGACAACATTATGGAAAGGAACCCTACAGAGATGGACTCTTTTTGTTAAAGAGTAAGATCCTTTTTGTTTAACCAGAAACAGCCGTTATATCGTTCTCTTTTAGCAGACGCACATTGACGGTGCCGCCCTATTTCGCAGCTCTCACTCAATGCTGGACAAATTAAAAACATTGCCTCCCTACAGAAGTCCTGGCTTTCTGTCATTCAGATATAGCTGACTTTTACCACCTAATTTGGACTGTTAGAGAAAGAGCTACGTGCTTGCCCAGTATTTGGCACCTGTTGCGTGAGACGAAGCGGTAACACTGCTGGAAACCAACGACAACAACAACAGTGACTTGAAAGGTTTTATGATATTAAGGAGTGTTTTCTGTTCTCTCGCAGGCTGCATCACTGATGGATTTGAAAACGTCTTTTGCCATCGTTAGGGACACTCTCCACCTCTTCTCTCTAGTGAATCTCCTAATACATTATCTCATCACCTTCATTATTTATTAGAAGAGAAGAAGTTGGGATTCACATGCTAGGTTTGGCTGGATATTCATTTATTCATCCATGCAGTATGAACAGATGAAATTTGAAGGAGGGGTTGCTGGTCCGATAATTACTGTGGCTTTACAAAGTTTGTTTTAAAACCTTTTTTAAGCCTCTATAAAACAAAACGTTTCTCTAGACTAATCTGACATTAGACGATCGTAAAACTTAAAATCTCATCGCTCGAAGTTTATTAGACATGACCTTGATCATTTTTGCTCGATATTGCCCGTTGTGTTTACATGCGTGTTTGTGTCCCGCTAGATTTAGCAATTTTTCAGACCACCTTAGTGGTGGTCTTTACTCCTAAAACGCGGCAAATTCAGCGACCAATTCAGACCATTAGAGAAATATATTCATATATTATATTGTAATTCATTCCAATGCATGCTGCTCAGAGGAATCACCGTCCTCGCCTCTTCTGCCAACCACTCCGGGTCTCGTCTCTCCCTTTTATATACAGTCTGTGGTCTCGATGAATGTAATAGAGAATGTCTATGAATGTGATGGAATGAGATGCAAATGCCCTTAAAATGACAATAATGTAATAAATCGCAATTATTGCAGGGATAATATATCGTCCAAGAAAAGTAGTTAATGTAACAGGCCTAGTTAAGTTATACATTTATTACAGGAAGCTTAATTAGGTGAACAAGACGTGTATTTAATCTCTGTCTGTACTTATTTAACCTTGTGCTCCTGCTTTTACATTCATTTGACAACATTTAATTTCCGATTTTTGCCGTGTTTAAAGTTTTACAGAAATGTTACTCGACCCAGTAAGACTGCTGTCATGTCTTTGAAACAAAACTGACTCTGTGCTCATTAAGACATGAGACCGACACGTTAAAAGAACGTGTTCTTAAGGCGGGAATGTCTGAAAGGGGTTATGCCGTCTTACTCTAGATGACCATAACGGAGGAACGTGAAACAGCCACTGCTTAGTCTGATTCAAGGAATTACAGATTAACCAGAGAAGGCCAGCTTGAGTCAATAAACTTCAGATATTTGAAGCTGAACAATATTATCTCGACTTTGGGACTAATGTATTTCTTTTAGCACTTCTCTGTTGATTTGTGTGTTATCCCTCCGCCATAAAACACTTTGTATATGCCTCAGCAATTCAAAGACAGACATGGATGGGCCAATCTACCCACTGAGCATAATGAATTCATGACTTATATCAGTAAAACTCTTAGTGATGCAGTCTTCTATTGCCTCAGTTGGAGGGTTCTTTCAGTATGTATTGCCCCTGCTGTCTGTTGTTATGTTGCTTTAATATTCCAGGTTTGTCCGTGTGCGCTCAGCATCCATGCTGACAATGTGAAGTCAAAACTCAATCACCAAGTTGAAACTTGACAATGACTACTAGAAATTATTAATGAAGTCATGCATATTTTATTGTATGAAGACAAGGATATTGTTTTTAACACAGTATCATTGTCATGTAAAAATTACTTTTTGGCTGTTTTTTTAAAGCCATGTTTACACTCCAAATGCATATGTAGCCAGCTAATTACCTGCACCATCAAAAGAGATATTTCTGTCTGCACACCTTTTGCCTGATGATCATTGAAAAGGCACTGGTACCTGTTTTTTAGTCATTCAAAGTTATATCATTCCAACATAGGACTCCTGACTGTGGCTGGTGAACAGTAGGTACAGAAGGGTGAGGTGATATGGCGGACAATAATGAACCCGATCATAACTTTACTTCTTGAAGAAGACGTTGTCCTCCTCCCAGAACCAGGTGTAGGTAAGGTTTCGAGGGTAGGCCTCCGCCTGGCAGGTGAAGAAGGCATCCTGCGAGATGTTCACTGTAATGTTCTCTGGTGGTGATACAATGAACGGAGGGCCTCGTGGAGAAAAACACAGAAACACTCTTTAAAAAACATACTCAGTAGGACACTTTGCCTCATTAGAAATTCATGATGCCAAATGTATTATTGTCAAAAAAGGGATTGAGAAGAAGTCTCTTCAACTAAATCAAATCTAATATTTTGCTTAGCAGGAAATCCATTTTTGCTGCAATGCGACAATAAGGAGAAAATAATTAGGTGTTAGTTTGAATTCATCCGAACTTGCAACCTCTCTAAATCTATGACAGCCTTATTAAGGGAAAATGTATATTCTATCAATATGTTGCCTTTCTCTGATTACAAGATAAGAAAAAATAATTGCAATGCAAATGCAAAGTGAAAAGAAGATTTCCTAATTTCCCTTGCAATGGCCAGAAATAGAAATACCCATAAGCAATGAGTAATGGAGACTTGACACATGACTTGAGACTTCAACTTGTCTTGCTTATTGACGATGAAAACTTCACAGGTATAAAAGTATGTCTGTCCACCTCAGGGCAGTATGTTAATTAAACCAGAGCTACGTATGTGAAAACACAAGACATATACAGCGCATACAGGACACATACTGGTGGACCTATACTACCCTGCAAACTCAATGGCTGTACTGTCCACACAGGGAACATGGGTCAATGTGACATTCACAAGGACATCCCACAGATATTACTGCTTCCCACTCAACCACCTCACACCCTCCACAGACACAACACAGGAGGGAGTTAACATACTGGGCAAGGGTCATGTGCGGTAATTATGGGCATCTACACATACTGTCACAGGAAATTAAAACCAGTGCATCCACTCTGAATTCTTTAAGGCGGACCCCAGAGCCATGCCACATACTTATTTTGCACTCAGTAAAGAATTATGAGAATTTATTGAGTGATCCTTGCTGCGCCAGATGGATCATCCTCCATTCACACATGTATATTTATACCATGATACTTGATTTGTAGTCATTTGCTAGCTGTGACCATAACTATATCCATAACCATGCTGAGTTTGGTCTGGAAACTAGAAACAGCCTATTCTACCTTCATCTACTTACCACACACTAGGTGGTTGGATTTATATGAGAGCACCACTCAGCACTTCAGTGTGTGAGTGTATGTGGCATTACCACCTAAAATACGATACACTACACATAAGTACCGCTTAGACTGGGCCATTTTTAGACAGATACATGTAAAGCCAAGAGATGTATCGAGAGATGGACAGGAAGATGGCCCAAGCAAATCTCAGTGTAGCTGGAGAGAGAGCAAGTACCGATGGACCTGTTCATTGAACACGCTGAACCAATGTATCTGTTTGCAACTAATGAACGCGAGCGTCGTTAAGTCCCATATGAGTTAACGACTCTCACCCGTTATAGCACCCGTTAGGTCAGCATCTAAAATCACACCCAAGTTTTTGGGGTTATATGTACTCTCTTGTTAGAATTAATAAGGAGTCTGACAGCGACTTTTTGAATTAACTGTAGTCTGGAAAGGTTGTGTTTGGTTTAGCATGAGTAGAGTGAGTTACAGTAGGTTAGACAGGATGTGATAAATGCATGGATGACATGGATGGTTTTTGGGAGACAGAAAGGACCGGATCTTAGAAATTCTACGTAACAAGACAAGACAATATTTTCAACAAACATAGTGGAATTAAGATTATTATCAAAAGTGACAGCAAGATTTCTGCTGCTAGTGGTGATACAGGTGGGACATTAACCAAGTTTTAGTGAGATGTGATTAAGTGTGGTGTAGCATTTGTTTGTATGCAGTTGAAGGAAATTATTCGACAGCCAGACCTGAACTTCATTTAGGCTTGCCCTGAGAGTAACTAATTGGTTGTTACTGTTGGGGTCGAAAGAGAAATAAAGCTGGTTGTCATCTATGTAAAAATGGTAACTAATGTTGTGTCTGCAGATTATGTGTCCTGATGATAACGTGTAAATGGGGAAAAGCAGGTGGCCAAGGACTCACCCCTGAGGTACTCCACAAAACAAACATTCTGTGGAGCAGCTGCAATCCCCGATAGCAACACTAAAAGTCCTATTTCGGAGATACGAATAAAACCAATCTAACAGTGCCAGAGATGCCAGATTTTTTAAGACACTCAATTTAAATTGAATGATCTACGGTATAAAAGGCAGCTGTGAGATTTAAAAGGATTAAAATAGATGACTGGCCAGAGTCAGCTGCTAAAACAAGATCACTGAGCACTTTGAGGATTGCAGTCTGTGCTACGGCGCACTCATAAGCCCAACAATCTCGGTCATCTATAAAATTACCTGTTCTGAAACGACTGACTGTGACTTGTTGCAAAGAAACATTCATAGCTGCAAGCATGTAGTGCTACTTGCTTTGTATGCCACATCAAACAGCCACAGCTAACTTCCACACGGGTATCAAAATCAAACAAGTATGATACAATACGGCCAACTATAGCGGGGCACAGTATACTCTGCAGCATGATGTACTATAAACAACGGTTTAACCCATCACGTACAGGTGAGCACAATCACTTTTCCATACAATTAAGACATCAAATGTGAGGGTCACGTATCAACAAACCAGCCTATAAAAACACACACATGCATGAGCATTGTAAATACCAACAAAAAGTAGTCCGGGCTGCCTACAAGGGATCCAGTCCTCATCAACACCCATCACATACAATAGGCTGATTAATACGGCTAATTTGGTTAAAACAGAAGTGACAACAGAGGCCTGTTTTTTACCTGACCTTTGAGTTAAAGTTAGTGAAGTTTATTATATTGTGCCGCCACCCTTCGATGGTGATGACAAGAATACTCCAAAGTCACTGCCCCAAAACACATTGTCATTTGCACTGAGTGCACGGGCAGAGTGTGCGCAGGTAGGCCAGCCAATCATTTCATCCGGGCTAAATGAAATTGGCTGGGCGTATTACAGGTCTGTGACAGCCACAGATACCGGATTCTTTTCAACAAATATAACAACAACAAAAATTCTGAAATAGATTACCTACCCTATCTTAAAAAAGACCAAAATTAGTAGTGAACCTAGTGTGCTGAATAGCATCCAGAATTGTTTTACACTTAATTAAAATGAGGTTTCTATTGACATTTGAGCGATTTTTATTCCTAAAATTTAGGGTTGTGTCTAGATGGTAACCCTAGCAATGGCAGGGGCTATACCTATATGCAAATCAGGCTCGGCCCTTTTTTAAAGTCCAGATGGAGGTGGTAATGCACCTGAAGCTGTTTGGTAACTGTCAAAAACACCAGAAGAATAAAAACTTCTGCACTTAAGCAGTTTAGTAACAACAATAATAGTTTAGCAAGTGTTAGTCATATACTAACACACGGATGAATTGTATTTATGAACTACGAGTGAGACAAAAGTGTTATCATCCTCACGGGCTCTAACTCACGGTGCTCCCTCACACATACAGATCAATGCTCTCTTTTTTCAATCCATTTTGAATTCTTCTTGGATGCATTTACACACATGCATTTATCCCAATTTGTTCATAGCTTTTGGTCCACACAAGTACACACACACACACACACACACACACACACACAGCTGAGTTGAACCAGTGTTGCAAATATAAACTGCTAGTCCCATATGTTAGTTCTGTAGCCCACGGCCTGATCCTTTAACAGGCAGAGCGTTTCCATCTGCCAGCCCCTTAGCAGGACAACCAGGACTAGGCCTGTGCTGGATGACTGTGTTGTTGGTGTTTGTGTGTGTGAGTGTGTGCCAACCCGCCCTATTTGGAACGAGCTTGAGTGCTGGAGATTTGTTGGCACTGTAGTCTCCTAGCTGATCTGCAGCTCAGTGGCTTTCCAGGAGGGCCGCTATTAATCCGTCTCTCCCGTAAATTATACAGGACGGGTCAAACAACCGCTCTGGCTCAGCCCCGGGCTTTGTACTCCGTCGCAAAAGGAAATATGTGATCTCTGTGAACATGTCTGCTCTCTTGTGAATCAAAGCAACTGACAACCAACATATAAATATTCTGGGTGATATATAGAAACCACAGAAACCTAGTTTAATTAGCATTGATTTGATGAAAGCAAGCTGACAAATCTATCTATCTATGCATAGAAGTGTTTTAGAGGAGGTTTATAGTGTCCCACTGAATCAAAATAATCAAACAATCCTCAAACGATCATCTGTAATGATCATACATCCAGCCAGCTACAGCTAGGTTAAGTATGGTAACCGTCATTACTGCCACTGTGCAATGATCACTTAGAGGCCATTTGCGCAACTTAGGCCATAGTGTATTTCATTATAATGCAGTGATCTGGTTATTGCTCTTGATTAAAAAGTAGATCCAGTGACTGAGGGGATTCTTTGGCAGAGCATTAAATTAATTATATTTATGTTTAAATGTCATCTAGCCGACTCCCTGAGGAGAGAGAGAAATACTGTAGAAAGCATGCACGTGTGCGTGAGCGGGAGCACAAGTGGAGACATGAAGCAACAAGACTAAAAGTCTACAGCTCTGTTAGCGGCTCTGTGAGGCTGTACTTAGCTGTTTTTTGACCAAAATGCTAATGTCCACCTGCTAATATGCTCGCAATGATAATGTTACCATGCGGATGCTTAGCAGGTATGTCGCCCATGTTCACCATCTTAGTTTAGTGTGTTAGCTTAAGTAGCACCAAACACAACAACAAGTACAACTGAGGCTGATGGGAATGCCATTTGTTTTGCGGGTATTTGGTCATAAACCGAATTGTTGGACACATTATTAAAAAGTCGGCTACAATTACAAAAGTCCGTTACAATTGATTCTAAAAGCCAAAGGAATGGCTGCACCACATTTTGTGGCAATCCATCCCACAGCTTTCAAGACATTTCAAGGCATATAGAAATCTTCTTCTTTTAATCAGAGTTCAGAATGTATTTAATATGCAAATATTTTTGTTTCAAAAGTCTAACTGCTGGACACTTACTCCTACTTCACTGAAACGTCCATTCTCAGTAGGAGACTTGAAGCCTCCACTGCGCACTTGTGTAAGTTGCATACTGGACCATGATTGGCTTCCAAACTAGTTGTGATGTCACAAATCCTGCTGGTACATCTCAGGTGTTAAACTGAGATTTAAGGTGAGCACAGAGAAACTTCCCCCCTTCAACAGGTGAATGGGAAAACAGACTTCTAGAGTCAAACTCTGCACATACACTCTGCACAGTGAAGCTTAAACATCACAGTGAAGTAAAACACATTTTTGACTGGACGGCGACTTTTATTTGATCATATACTATAGTTATTCAGTGTAATTCTCAGTGCATTATATGGATGTCAGCTGGCGTTGGGTCTCATAGTCCAGTCTTGCTTAGTCCTTTTTCTGGTATCTAACTTATTCCAGACACACAACTGGCATTTATTAAGTGAGCATGTCTTTGCTACTTTGTTGAATTTCAACAAGAATGATGGGAATCAATCTGGTGAAAAGCCCAGTGAAAATGTTTCAGTTAGAGATCAAGCCTCAATTCCTTCAGTCCAGATGAGGTCATGACCACTCAGCTGTGTTCATCTGGGGCAGCAATCTTTAAATTAGATGGCCTGGAATGCCTTGTTTGCTGCCTTATCATTTTTCCTCTTTGGTGAGGCGTATCAAATCTACGGTTGCTGCACAGGCCAACGTTTGACACTGTGTTTACTTTCAGTTTCTGGGAAAAACAATTAGTGACTTTGAGAACCCATGTGTGCATGATGTGGCACATCGTAGACAATAAATGACTCATTTGCTAAATGAGTCTTGATTTTGTGGCGGAGCGTGGACTGATACAGACAGATTGTTTTAGTTACAGAAGCTGACATTTCATTTAGAGCTGGTGGCAAAAAGCTCTCCCATCCTCTGATTCTTTTTTTCCTCTGTAGGCCTCTATAAATAATAAACTGCTCAAATGGATGAATACAATAGTCGAGCCCCATCTAGTTTTAAATGTTCCTGTTGTAAAATGCAGCTGTTAGCTGTCCCCAAACTAATTTCAGTGTGGTCTAGTCCCACTACTATACACACTACTGCATCATACACTATTTAAATTCTACTCAGCCTGTTGTGTTCACATGGATGTGATAGCACGCTTGAGGGATCAGCTAACTGGTATCACAAAGGCTGTGACTGTGTTACACCAGAAGGGAAAAGCTTTAACACATTTTAAATAAAGATAAACTTTGACTGTTTCACTTAATACTGATTGCTATATCGTAGCCATGTTAGAGGCGTTGCTCAAGGGTCGGTCTGAAACTGACTGAAATACCTTAACAACCTTTGGGTGGATGGGTGGAACATTTTGCCCAGACATTCATGGCCCACTGAAGCTGATTCCTACTGAGGTTATTAGTCAATCTATATTGCATTAAACTCTGTTAGACTCGAGTGTTGTATTGAAGAAGAATTAAACAGTGTGTGAGAGGACCTGAGGACATCTGGCCCAGATGAACGATGTTCTACCACAGTAGGAATCATAGTCAGGTTCATATTTGCAGTTTTGAGTGAATGTTCCAACACCTATTGGATGGACTGCCATGAAGTTTGGTACAGACTGTCAGGTTTTCCCTCGGTATTAATCGTAATAACTTTGGTGATATCTTAACCTTTCATCTAGTTCCATCAGCAGGTCAACATTTTAATTTTTCCATCTCTTTGGTTTATGACAAAATACATACAAACCTAATGACACAGCCATCATCATCTGCTTTGCATGCTAACACCTGCTAAACACCAGTATATTGGCACTGTCACTGTGACCATATTACTATGCTGATGTTAGCATTTAGCTCAAAGCACCACTGTGAGTAAATACAGTCTCAGAGAGCAACTAGCTAGTCTTGTTACATTTCTAATTCAGCATTTATTAAACAAGAAACTCGGTGTAACTAAGACAGCTTTGGAGTTGTTTTAGCTCCAGCGCTGACTTTTTTTTTTTAAACCAACCATGTCTTATTTTTACATTTCTATTTCTACATGTATTTAACAAGACACAAAGGTGTACCGATAAACATTATACCTGCTAAACATCACCACGTTAGCAATGTCATTGTGTGTGCATATTAGAATGCTGACATTTCCATTTAACTAGCTCACAGTGTACAGCCACAGAGCTGCTAGCATATCTTGTGTGCTACAAAAAAAAGCAAAATGGGTTTGGGGGTTCACATAGTTTCTTTTGTTGTTCAGCATACAGTAGATCATGTTCTGTGTCCTTGCTGGTGTACAGGTCTGGTAGCTTGCCGTGTACTTAATCGATTAGTTTGAAACAACATTTCTACTGTTTAACAGTAGACACAGAAATGTGCTCCAACGTTTTATGATTATAGAAACAACTGTTTAAAATGTTGCTGTGCTGTGTATTTGTCTTGCAACGCTGTACCTCCAGAACAGTTCCTTCCTCAGCGAAGGCACCTTGGACTCTCCTCCCGGCTCATTAAACTGTCTGCTGCATTTTAAAGGTGATGAGAGGAACTGATGTGATTTGCCGTTACCGACGCCTGGCACTATAGACAAGTAGGTGTGCAGTGTTATAAGTAAAGTTTTCTCTGAATACTGTACAGACATACACACATGCATTTTGACTTTGAGTAGCATGGGTTTGCGTTATCAATGCTGGTAGCTGCTGTTTCTCACTGGAATGCTATGTGTCGTGTTCTCTAGCTGGAGCTGACAGATGCCTTTCAACATAAGGCATGCAGCAAAAAAAAGTTTTGGAAATGCGGGGACTAGTACTGTATACAAATTCACCTCCTTAGAGTAATTTTACTGGTTTTCAGCAAGTTTCTCCATTTCTGAATACTGAAAAAACGAAAGATTTATTTAAAAATATGGTCATAAGAACAAAGGAAGAACTAAAACAGTGTATCAAATCCGTATGACGTTAAAATCACATTGAAGAAATAACCAAATAAAAATGTCCTAAATATGCAAAACAGCACTATTCCACTAAAATATTAATTTATCCCCCAAGCACTACTCTTTAGTATCACATTCATACACACCAAAAAAAGTTATAAATTGCTGTTATATGTACCTGAATGTACAGTATTATGAGCCGTGGCAGCTACCAAAGCTACCACAATCGGTTAGGTCGGGTTAAAGCAAATAAAACCGATTCCTGAGTACAGAGGACATGCTATATCCAATAACATGTCCACCAGAATAATGTAATATTTAAAGTATCAATTAGCATGAGACAAGTTGTTGCTCAGTGTCAGTTGACGTCAGCTACATTTCACGCTGCCTGAGGATGAAAACATGTGGGATGATGGATATTATAGAAAACCTTGACTGCAAAAATTCAAAAAAATCAAATGTTTTCCTTGCTCTTTATCAAACCTTTTCTTTCATCAAAAGAAGTTTGTGCCATAAGAACATGTCAAAACACTTTGCACTTCCAAGGACACAGCAACACATACACATGTACCTACCTTGTACTAGCAGCCGTGTGGTGTGAATGGCCTCTCCCTGGGGACTGAAGGCGCGACATGTGTATGCCCCACGGTCTTCGCGGGTGATGGATAGCACCGTCAAACTCCCATCAGACACCTGAACACACACACAAACATTTAACTATTTAAAGTTTACTTTTAAGGTGGACCTTCGGTGACAAAGGGCCATAAACTTTGGTCTTCCAACCAAATAATCACTGTAGCCACATGTATTTACACACACAGTAAATACACACACACACACACACACACACACACACATACACGTGAAGCTTCGAGTCCAAATAAAGTTTTAAAAAGTAAAACAAAGACATATACTGTAGGTATGTACACATTTCCAATACATGACATTTGATTATACAATATATTTCAATATCACAAAGCATTAAGTATAACTTTAGACAAGGCAAGGCAACTTTATTTGTATAACACCTTTCAGACACAGAGGCAAGCCAAATTATGATTGATTTCAAAAATAGACTGAATAGATGAATTAGATAGAATGAAATAAAATACAAAAACATTAATAATATTAGACCAGAAATACAGTTAAAGTGCAGTTATAATGCCGTAAGATGCCACAAATTTAATACAAGAAAATCAAAGTGCCGTAGAGAAACCAATCAATCAAAGGCACAGCTGAAGAGCAGGTCTTAACATAGTTTTTAATTTGGTTTTGAAAATTTAAAAACGGGCACATTAAAGATCAAGCAGAAAGTCGTAGCTAAAAGCAGCTTATTTGGTTCTCGGAGGTACTCAAGGTACTACCAGCTTACGGCTTCCAGAAGATGTGAGAGACCTGCTGGGTTTATTCTTCAAGTTGAATTTTATTTTTGGCCGAAAGTTGTTAGGTGATTTATAAACCAGCAGCAGCACTTTAAGCTAATGTAAAGAAATAAGTACAGGAGTAAACTTTGGCTGAATGTGCTAAAGTTGTCTAATGACCATTTTGGGAAGACTGTTACAATACTCCACCCTACTGGGGATGAAGACATGGTTGTGTTTCTCCAAATATTGTCTGGACAGGACACCTCTATTTTCTCTATTCTTACTATTTTTTTTAAGGTGATAAAATGCTGATGTATTGCCTTCATGTGGCTGCTGAAGCTCAGATCCAAGTCTATTCAAACATTCAAGATTACTAACTTGGGCTTTGTCTTTATTGAATTGAAGGACATGTAATTGCATCTAGTTATTTAATTACTTTAAGCACTTGCACAGTGAGTCTAAGGGACCATAGTCATTTGGTGAGAGAGTAAACTTTAAAAGTAAATCTGAGTCATCTGCATAGCTATGATTAGCATTGTTATTGTCATTGCTAATGACATGTATTTGACCTAGAGGGAACATACACGGGTTGAATAATAGAGGCCTAAGAATGGAACCCTGGGGGACTCCACATGTCATGTTGATCCACTCCGATTTATAAACTCAGATCACCAATAATAACAATACAGCTCCTGCCTTTGAGAAATGATCTGAACCAACAGAGGCCTGTATTAAATAATTCTTATTTATTTTTGGATAAAATAAACTTATTTTTCTAGTCTTCCAGTCTAGTTAGAGAAGTGTACTTTATTGTCATTATCAAAGGCTGCACCAACGTCAAGATGGTTAACCTAAATAAGTATTCAGACAGTACAGTAGCGCACACAGAACAGTAACTGGCCAGCCGCTATAAACAGATTTCACATTAAGCCCAATATGGAAAATTAAGCATGGAGAAGACAAGCATGTAACCTGTCGCTGACAGTCATCGTTTCTTTTATAGGATAACGTTAATAAACAGTGAGTGGCTTTCAAAGATAAATGCATATGTTTTAGATGAGAGTTACTCTTGTGTTTTGGGTTTAATTGGGCTGCTTTCATGACAATTGGGTGGATTTGAGGCTTTGATTGGGCAGTCTGGTGTCAGTCAAATCTGTCAAGAAAAACTGGTTCTGCTATCTCTGTGTCTTTAAAGAGATTTTGAGGAGGAATGTGTTTTTTATAAGGCAATAACTTGTCCAGTATGAACAAGAGGAATGATCACAGCGAGCAAAACCTGTTTCAATGTCCATATGGGCACCTGATTATTGATTTAAAACAGACATGAAAAAATGTGAACAAATACTTTAAATGCAGCAATATGAAAGGCTTTCTCTGAATGTTTCTTGCCTGCTTCTAGCTGACTTTAAAATAAGACCTATTTTGGCAATTTCTCGCAGAAGCTTTGAAAAAAACAACAACATATGTTTATGGTAAGTACGTCATATCAAATAAACAGCTTAAGTCAAAACTTCCTCAAAGGACACATTCAGCCCTTGACTTCCCACAAGATTTATATTTTCATGCACAATATTCATTTTTGTATCAATTTTTACAAAGTAAACCATATGACAGCAGAAAGCACAGCAGGATGCAGCGGATTCCAGTTTAAGTGTGACTTGATATTTTTATCTTTTAAAGAAAAAACAATTATCCAAATTCGACCAGTGTTTTCCACCTTAATTTAACAGAGTTCAGACTTAAGTATCGAAACCAGTTAAAGCATCATCTAAATCTTCAGTCAGTATAAAGCACATCTTAATGTTAGCAGATCTACAGGTTTTGCAGTTGATCACCAGACTGTAGAATACACTATATTCTAGTGACTTGGGGAAAGCTGCTGCCTGCAACTGGGACAAATTACAGATATATAACTCTCCCATGAACACAGCTCAGTCATTTAAATAATTGATCTAATGCAGGGGAGTCATTTCCATTCTTACATGCAGTGGTATCTACTGTAACCTACAGCATACACTATTAACACAAATGTTTCTTTTCTCATTAAACACAAATTCTAAAACTAAAACCAAACTCTGTCTAAGGAGTAAAGATGATTGAGATTGAAAAATCCCTTCAGCTATTAAAATGCATTCACTGATCTGCTACACTTACAGTAAGATCCACTTACGGTGAATCTGACATGGATCATGCTCACTAATAGATTCCCAAATTCTTCCAGGAGATTCACC
Source organism: Coreoperca whiteheadi (assembly GCA_011952105.1). Classification (NCBI taxonomy): domain Eukaryota; kingdom Metazoa; phylum Chordata; class Actinopteri; order Centrarchiformes; family Sinipercidae; genus Coreoperca; species Coreoperca whiteheadi. Next base: position 19,151,607 of record CM022491.1, on the reverse strand, counting down.
CTTTCCTCGTGTCTCTCTCCCCCTTGTGTGAATGATGTCCTTGTTGCTCTCTCCCTCTGTGTGAATAGTGTGCTTGAGCTTTGCCTCTTGTGTGTTTGTGCAGTCTGTCGTGTCGGAGAACAGGAGGTCGTGTGGCTCAGATCCTGTATCACAGGACCAGGAAGTTGTTCGACGTCCTCCCTGATCTATATTCTTCGTATATGTTTACAATATATATTATATATATATCTGTTTTGCTCTTCCTGAGTTTTGTTCCATTTTTGCCTCTGTTAAAGGGGGAGTTTTTCATTGTATGAATCAAAAAGTCTAAGAATATAGGGTTTCTTACGCTGTACAGATGCTGTAAAGCCCCTTGAGGCAAATTTGTGATTTGTGATATATATATATACACACATATACATATATGAATATATAAATTAAATTGCCTTGACTTGAGAGATCAGTTTACAAAAGTGGTGCAGCAATACAGAAATGATTAAGAATGAAAAAATTACAAAAGGGGTAAGGAAACAAGCCTAGAAGACTTGACTAGAAAAAGCAAATTTCAAATGCTATGCTCTTACTGATGGGTATTGCTGAAAGCGCTTTAATTCTGCTGAGAGGTGAATTCAACGGAGGTTGAGCACGGCCAACTTGAGAGTGGCCAGGAGATAAAGCTGGTAAAATTCAACACATTCAAGTGACCATGCTAAGCGAACCAAGCACGCAACAAGTTTTCAGCAGATGCAGTGCAAAAAGTTACCAATTTGAGTCACAATATGCAAAAAGCCCAACCCTTACATTTAAAGTAAGTTCACATCAGCAGTAAACAAGATGAAATCATCCAGATACAGAAGTCTAATTTGAAGGCTTATCAGGCGCAAGGGTTTATAAGGCAGGACTTTACAACTCTGGAAAATGATTTCGATGATCATGAAGAAAACGGTAAAATGAAATACTAACGTTAAGCTATAAGAAATAAGCGCTTTCACACATTAATTAATTGCGCAATGCAGCACCTTTGCAGGATGAGATTGCATTGGGGCTAAAGTTGACCTAGGTTAAACATTTTTGCCGGACAGCCCTGCGTTTTTTTACTGAGTGCATTGGTACCCCTGTTTTGCCCATGCAAATGAATGAGGAGGCTGCTTTTACACACAGTACTGTTGTCAGTCTGAACACAGCGTTAGTCAAAGATACCAGAGGAGTAACACGATCAATAATCAGATGAGACACAAAGACATTATATAGTTATATACCTTATACTTGGCACTGCTGACCATGAGGCTGCCTTCCCGCAGCCAGCTGACCGAGGGTTTGGGGTTGCCGAAGGCTGTGCAGGTCAAAGTGATGCTACCCCCCTCCTTGGCCTCTACGTACTGAGGTGGCGTATCTGTGAACGAGGGGGGGGCTGAGGAGTCAGAGGGTAGGGAGAAGTTTCGAGAAAAAGAATAAACGAGGACATGTTAAAAATGTTTCAAAAGGATCAAGCATTGGTAGAACAAGGAACATGGAGTTTTGACCCAATTTAAACTGGATCAGTTGCATGCTGTTAGAACACTAGATCACGCGAGAATCCAGTCCTGATTCGCTACATAGCATGCCCCGAATAGATCGCAGAGACACTAAGGAATAGTTCCCGCAGTGGAAACGGTATTGCCAAATCTCTACTGTCGCACAGTATTTAGAGTCATATTGCCTAACCCTAACCCCATACAATATTCGCATGATATATTTTTAAAAAAATATGGTAATATAGTGTACTGGCTGTAAAAATGAAACCAATACTTAATTGGTTAAATCACTTATTGTGTGTTGCTCTGTTTATGATGACTCTGGTTTGTTCCTGCTCCGAAACAGGTTATGTTCACAGAGCAAGTTGCTATGGTTACTTACATACCCTAAAAGTTACTTCCGTTTTTGGAACCAAAAGTCAAGGTTATCAGCTAACTTACCCGGGTTTGTCACATAACCTGCTTTCCGGAAGGCACCCCTGATTTGCTACTTGGTACTTCCTTGTTTATTATTAAGCATTGATGACGAACTGCCACTGCAACCATACTGCAATGCGAGTGAGCATTACTCAGTGCTTCTCAAGCACTAGGCAAAAGTCCACAAATGAAAACGGCACTGGTAGCTAAATCTAGCTGTATTACCATACATAACAAAATGTAAAACATACTGTTGTGTTATGGTTGCCAGGAGACTATGAAGGACACCGGTCAACTGTCTTGATGAACATACATAGCAATGTGGGGGTGGGGGGACCGGCTCCTTGAAGTTTATCACAGTGGTATGCAGAGTGGTGAAATGTCTCTGCATGTCTCAAGCAATTAATGACCTAACTAAAAGTGTCATACAGTGATTGTTATCTTTCAACATTCCAGTATTTGTAGCATAATCTCTTCTAGAACATATGTGTATTGTTATCTTACAGAATATAATGGGACATTGGGATATAATCCATTTCACTTATAACCCTTCCCCTCACACTCGCTTTCCAAGCATGTAGGAGAAGCTATGGTGGTCCGCTAAACTCTTGAAAAACTTATCATATTCCATGTCTGCTATTATTTCTGCCAATAACCCCCTAAATCTTACACCCTGGTCCTTTAAGTTACTTTTAGTATGTTTCTACTTGGTAGCAGAAATCTTCTCATTCCTCCTTTGAGGGACCAGACAAGTGTACATAATAGCAGAAGACTGGCCAATCAAACAAGTGGCCACAAGACCACTCAACAATGCATGTGTGTAAACCTTTACACCCATGGCTTTGCCTTTGCTGTTGGTTGCACATGTCTCACTTTGTACCAGTACACAAAGACGACGGAAGCCAGGTAGCTTTGGTAAGCTTGTCACATAATTGAGCAGGAAGAAGAGCTAAGGAATAAACATGAAATACGTACTTCTTATTTCATGTGTTTTTATTTAAGGGTCAGTACACGTCAGTCTTTAGAAAATGAAATGGGAAGCAGAAATGCTCTTCAGCAAATGATCCCTTCTGCACAGGCCCATCTGTCCCTAGATAAATCCACTGTAACAAAGGGAGCGACAGGTCTGACATTTTCTGCAGCAGAGACAGAGAACTTGTTCTTTTCTTTCCTCAAGGACACTGAAGTTGGAGTTACAAACTCAGAGCTTTTTGTCTGATTCTGTCATGGTTTTGGGTGTGTGTTCTTAGGTTTCCTGATTTATTTTGGTATTCTCTCCCTCCCTCACGTGTCTGGTACGTTTTGCCTCCCTTCTTGATTGCTTTGAGTGTCTTCACCTGTGTTAATTAGTTCACCTGGGTCTCGTTGGCTCCCCTTCCTGAGTGTATTTAGTCTGTGTGTGTGCTCCCTGTCACTTTGTCAGTTCGTATTTCGTCTTTGCTGTGTTGGGTCTGCCTGTTTGTTTTTGGATTCGGTACCCTGTGTGCCACTTGTCCACATAAGACATTAAACATCTTCATTGAACTCATCCATCTGCCTCCTCAGTCTGCACGTGGGTCCTCACCCTGTGTGCCATTGTTTGTGATAGATTCCAAATGCCTCCATTTATAATCAGCCCTCAATTTTCTGCACAAATTAAATACCTACAGTATAGTAAATGGTCTTAATATCTACTGACTAACCCATCTGAACTAGCTAAACTGCAATGAAAGTTTTTGATCTTGCCTTTCGGGGCTTTCACATTTCAATCAAGCGATTCTTTTTGAAGATAGGTAGTGATGTCCCAGGCATGTTGCATTTTGTAAAACCGTTTTTCAAAAGCCTCTTTAGCTCAGAGGCCTTCTAGATTATGAGGCGGGAGGATCATGCAAGACAATTGGCGCGTCTTCCTACCACAACGTACTTAAGCTGTGTTTTCCCAAACCCCCATTTAACCTGAATCAACCCCATTCAATGCACACACATGCCGATATCATTGTCAGTGATTCCAAACAGATTTTGTTCAGTCATAATTCCTGTTTTGATATTCTCAATCTAATCACCTTAGGACTGAAGCTGATCTGCTTACATGTATAATCCTGTAGCCTCTCAATTGCTACCATGTCGTTCCATCTGCAGCCATAAGCCAGGTCATAGTGCTAATTCCACACGCCACACGCTTTGCCACGCCACAGAGATGGTGACAATAGAAGCACTCCAACCATGCAACTTCTTAAGAGACATTTGTCTCCATTAATCCATTTACTATTTTGAGTGAAAGTAAGAAAACAGCAAATGGGATGGAATTTCTTGCTTCACAATCACATGCCAGTCAAAATGGAATTGTGTCTAATAATCTGGGGTGTTTATTTGATTTAGTTGTAGTTTATTTAGCATTTTTTATCATCAGCTGACTTGATGGTCCACTGGTTAGAAGCAAGAACCTTCATCATTATTAGATCATAGATCATTTAGATCTGGAGGGAAATAAGTATCAGGCCGTATTGAGTTGTTGAGTTATTTTTGTGCATCTTAGTTTTGGATTATCAGTTAGTTGCTGAGGGATTGAGGATATAAATGACTTTCATCAAAGACTTATGGGTAAAGCTATACAAACATTGCATATGGAAATGTCCATCCATCCATCCATCCATCTTCTTCCGCTGATCCGGGGCCGGGTCGCACAGGCAGGAGTATAAGCAGAGACGCCCAGACTTCCCTCTCCCCAGACACAATTCCTCCAGCTCTTCCGGGGGAATACCGGGGCGTTCCCAGGCCAGCGGAGAGAAATAATCCTTCCAGCGTGCCCTAGGTCTTATGCAAGCGTATTGTTGTTCAGTACACCATTCATCTGATTTGTCTCTGTTGATGCACAATGCTAGATTGACAGATTGTAAAAGAGATGTTGATATTGCCTTTGGTAACTTTTTGATAGGGCTGGGAATCCTCGCGCTGAGCTGAGCTGTGAAACCCATTCAAGCCTTGCTGGCATGGTGCGGGTGTTTTTACACAGCACAGAAAGGACAATGTAATAGGCACTGATGACGTGTAGGAGGCGTGTTGGCTTGAAAACAAACACAGAAAGGGCCTATCCTGCAGCTCCTCATCTCACAGCCCACTGCTGTGCAAGATGTTGTTATACACGTTAGTTTTCCACAGTTTCGGGCATTTGTTTTGGTGAAATTTTCGTAAGATGTTGAAGAATAGTATGAACATGTTTTTGCTTGTGTTAGTCCTCCGTGCAATTTTCCAAAATGATCCACTGGCGAAACAATGCTGAATATGTTCCTGTCATGTATAGTTTTTAGGAAAAGCCCCGAAGTTCTGCACTCTGTCACAAACACATTGTATTTCCTAGCTGCTTTACAAAGTGGCAGCAGCAGGAAATGTTTGGTTTGCATCAGCAGTAACTTAAGACAGCTCTGAAAGTGAAGCTACAACAGCACTGAGAGATGAACAGAGAGAGACTTTTAAAAACAGAGCGTTCTCTCTAGTCACCCATATGGCCACACAAGCGTTCAGATTAGTGCAGAGGTTTTCACTCACTGACTCCATGGCAACATTATACTTCCTTTTCACATCCCTCAAAGCACCCAGTGGGACATGGTGGGGGGGGCAGTTGTCTCTAATTTGGCTGAGGCTTTGAAAACCCCTGGTCTTTGCTCTGAGGGAGCAGAACGTCACAGGTTAGCTGCTGTCTGCAACGCTACCGAGCAAGACTACAAAGGTGTGGTTGTTAAGACGCAGTGAAAACTCCTGTGTTCACAACGGGGCACGGAACAAAAACCCATGTGAAAATGTCTCAATCTGTTTTTAGACCATGACAATGACATGTTCGTTTCTTCGTCGTCCTTTTCCTCTAAGACCTAAACCTGTGCTGAGAAAAGGGTGTGCATGTGTGCGTTTGCGGCACACAGTTCATACGAGAGAAAAAGGAAAAGTGAGGGAGGAAGTAGAGAGATAGAAAGGCAGAGGTAAAGAGGGGGAAAAGCCATGAGAAAGAAAGACACTGCAGAGTTCTGCTGCAGAATACAGGGATGGCAAGCGGTAAGATGTGCGGAAGCTATTTTAGGGGGAGCAGTTGAAGACTAACCCTGAGAGAGATATGAACCTTGCTTCTTTGGCATCACCTTCTGCTGGACCGGGGCCTGCACTGTGAGCGAGAGCGAGGAAAGTAGTGGCAGTCTAAATCATCTTAGAAGGGTAAAAACGAGCAACAAGCCAGTAACTGGGATACTATCCACAGTGACTGTGTGAAGTTACTGTGACCCTCTTCATCCGTCCAGCTATCCATTCATCCATTTCCTAAAAGGCTTAGCGGGTAATGACTTTATAAATGTCTAACAACAGCAATAACTGTAATATGTTTACATTAAGAATGTGAGTTCAAACCTCATTCCATGCAACAGTTGGCCTGGATTTCCTTTCATTCAACCAATTGGCTTGCACAATAATTACATCATTCAAACACATCCTCTCTTCCGGCTCGCCCTGTTCTCCACTGACACTTTGCTCGGAAGGAGCTCGAGGGTGATACAAGCTCACAGGAATGAAGCAAAGGTGTCAATTTGTAGAGGAAAAGCATCAGCACAATATAGCACTCTCACCCACAATCTATATGCATCTCACCCGGAATCTATATGCATCACTTACTTCTTCAATGCCGACAAGGCTAAAGTGCTCAGAGTAATCACTGACAGCCACTGATGTTTGACAGTGATAGGGAGAGGTGGATTGCAAATGGGGGTCTATAAATAGAAGCACTGCTGGGGCTTCATGCAGCAAAAGTATGTAGCAGGGCCCTGAACATTAAAGATTCCTAAAAAACACTGCATGAGCCACAGTTAAACGTTCAACACACTCCTAATATTAATACCCAGGTGATGAGAGGTAGACTGTATTCACACACATGAGGGGTATCACAGGTAGTACAGCTTCACCACTGAAGGATAGACACCAATGTTGTAAGTACCAACTGTGGTTGCATAATATCTTCACATTAAGCCCCTACTAAAAGTAAGACAAACAAAAAAAACAACAACAACACATGTTTCTTTCAGCTCTATTTCACACAGGCTTCACCGCCTGATGGAGCTCTTAAGGCCATTCCTCTTCAACCACAGAGGAGCTGGGCCCATATTCATCAAACTGCTAAACAATTTTGAACAAAAGAGAAAGATAAAGTCAAAAGTACAAATCATTCGTGACCTGAGCTCACCTGGTCGAGCACACGCCCACACCCGCGTAAGACATTAAGCATCTTCATTGAAATCCCCCGTCTGCAAAAACAGCTATTGAAATGTCTGCAAAGGTCTCCTCAGCGTACAAATTATAACTGGTCATGATGGATGTTGTCTGAAGCAACATGGGTAAATCAGAATAACGTAGTTTTGCAATAATCTTCCATTCATCTTCCATGTCTGCACCTACCAATGTGGAATCCTCCTTGACCATGTACGTTATTAATCATGCGAGCACTCGAGAGCCGAGGTGCGGTCACACCGGATTTCTATGTGGAACACTTATGGGTTACAGTCACCGAATCCGCTGTTAAAAACACATGATTCTGATCTACGCACCCGATCGACACATTATTACAATTATTGAAATGCTCAGTGTTAAGCGCGATGCTATCCTAACCTACTGAAGTAGGTTGCTTTAAAAACATCTTTTGGCGAAATTACATTTGTGAAATAACCGAACCATCTAGCACACGGAGTAACCGCTGGAACGTGAGCAAAACAGAGAGACGTGTTTGGATTTAATTCAGATTGAGTACGTCGCACATACAGATGTACATTTTGAGCTAATCATTCATCACAGTAACGCAGCTTGTTTGATTAAGTTAGGAGCTCTAAATATGATTAAAGTGTGAGATTTAAATGACACAGATCAATGAAAGCGCGCAGCTCTGAAAGCACGAGCGCTGCGCATCACGCAGTCACAGCTTGTTCTGCTATTTGTTGCCTTAGCGTTTATTAACACTTGAATTGTGTATTTCGGAGATATCAAGTATATATAAAGTCCCATTAAAACATTCCACATACACATCACAAGGTGGTGATGCATGTGCGAACTCCATTCATGCTGGTTGCTCCATCGAGTCGCTCGTATCGCTCCAGCTGACACCCAAACTGAAATGTTCTACCGTGACATGAGAGTCCCGCGTCTTTAATAAAATCAACACACTGATGATTTATCTCTCATCCACCCGCAAGCTTTGGAATGTCAGGCTACTTTTATTACTTTACCCTCCTGACACGCGGAAATGACCGCAATCTGCGCACACTCCGAGTCCCTGCACAAAAAGTTTCTTTCTGCAACATGACCGTGTGTAGTTAAATGGACTAAACGAAGCTTCGAGGCCTCGATGATTTTTTGAATTCGAGTAACTGGAGTTACTCGAGGAATCGTTTCAGCCCTAATTGATTGTTCAAATTCTTGTTTATGTCACTGCACTGTGAAACAAGACAAGAAGCAGAGAAGGTAGGACGCTGCGGTGGTGTGCAAGGACGACGACACAGGTTAATGACAAAAAAATTGTCTGATAAGACCTTCTATAATTTACAACTTTGAGGCCTGCTGTTGTGAACCCGCTAGCTATGCTACCTCCTGCAGCTTATCTTTTCAACCCTGCCCCCAGTTCTCCTGTTTCTTCAGCTTTTTACGACACCACACAAGTCAATTTCACCAAGCAAAACCTGCTCTGACTGTCTGCCAAGGCAAGGCAGCTTTAATTATATAGCACATGTCAAATAGCCAAACAACAAACTGTACCACTACTCTCAAATGTTCCTCTTACACTTAAGTTAGGCACTAAATAAATGTGTCTTATTCTTCACTTTCAGCAAATACCCTTTTTACTCCAGGATTAGCTCATTAAAGCATTTGTAATTGAAATTCTTAAAACATTTAGAAGCTGCATATCTTTTCTGCACTATGCTTTGCTGACTCCGGCATGACTTCTACAGCCACAGGTCATTTGGTTCTGTTCATACATACTACAGTTCATCTGCCGCGGCGCAGAACACAAGACCGCTGCCATCACAGGACCGGACAACCGGCCTGAACGGCTTCTTCCTGCCAGCCAAGCAGAGGTGGGAGTTTTCTCCAATGGCGCTCCATGTGGATGACATCAGTCAAGAGGCAGGGACTCCCCAGAGCCCTGGTCCCCAGACCCAGCCTTGCTGCATGCCTCGCCAACTAAGGACCTTTATTTGTCGTCAGCGACCTCCCCTTGCTTGTCAGTGACTCAGGACATTGCCGTAGCACTCAAGCCAGGAAATGGCAACCGCACTCCCCATTGTGGCTGCCATTGCTTGACTGGTGAGCGGTCACCACCCAAATCACATTGGCCGTGTGCATACATGCAAATTTTCAGTACGCCGATCGGCAGAGATGAGTCTTCGTCTGCCAGTTTTCATAATCTAACGGGGACCGTGCAACCATCTTTTTTCAGTGGGCAGTTCCACAACACACACCATGTTATAGGCTACTATTTTTAAACCAAGCTAGCCTCCAGTGTTATTGCTATACTGTAAGTTTGTTCTCATATTGACCTCCCACCCACACTGGCTATTTCCTACACCTTCACTGACATCTAGCTTTGTCTTCTTCTTAGTGAAAAACTGAAACACTAGCAACCCGGCCACAAATATAATAGAGAATGTATTTAATTGCACGACTTAAACACATTTCCTATTCAATAAAAGCAACAGGGAGGACATAGTGATTACAGGAAGACATGTACATCCAATCTGTAAAGCCTTATAGTGGAATCATGTTTCCAAAGTGGGCTGATAATGTGAACCTGCAGTTTGTGATTTGTTGATTCCACATGGCCAAAAGTACTGTAAGCATTTTGGATTATGTCCAGCGGAGGAGTGATGGACATCAAGACAGAGAGAGAAAAGAGGCAGAGGAGGAAGCCTGAGGCCTTCAAACACTTCTGGGAGAGAGAGCAGAGCCAAACAAGAGCAACACTGAAGAAACGGAGCTAGTGTGCCGTGACCGGGGTGTGGGGGGAGGTGTACAGGACCGTATCCATGTCTGTTACCACAGCAACTAGCGTCATCATAATATGCCGTCTGATTAAGTATCTCGATGAATGCTTGAGCTACCAAGTGAAGGCAAGAATATTCTTAGTTTCTGTGAGAGTCCCATGAGTGTTTACACTTGTGTGAATGACTTATTTGTCTGGTGCTCTTCTCCAGAGACGCTGTCGGTGGCATGGCACGTAAGGGGGTGCAGTGTTTTGCTCAGGGACAACTTTGTCAATCTTCTAGTTATTAAACAGCCACTATGAGACCAGTCAGGCACCACAAACAATGAGCGATAATCAGTGTTAAGGATACTTTGGACTTCCTACTATGAGGAGTTATCCTTTGACATTGTGGTTACTGGACAGTATCTCTACCCAGATGACCACGACGTGAAAAATGTACATTCCAGCTCAATTAACAGACAGACAGATTCATCGATAATACAAATATTTGGTGTTTGCAGCCCTAACTGTGAGAGTGACTGTAAAATACGCGCCAATCGGCCTGACACCGATTCTTACAATCGGCGGTGGTAGTAATAGCCAGTTCAGCTGCAGTAAGACTGTCCATCCATGGGTCTTTCACGTTATTGCGGGGGCGACTTCATCTCTCAAACTGATGCAGCCGCTTTGTTGGTCCGGTCTGCTTAAAACGCGGTTGGACCAAAGAAGTTTGCATACTGTATCTTCAAATGAGATAACTCATTGTTGTCTATCGTTGTTACTATTACATTTCTAATCTGCGTTCATGGAAAATACTCCAGCCCTGTGGAGAAAACATTAGCCTTTAACATTCTTATAATAATCCAACAGTTGATCATTAGCCTCACCATCTCTCGGTTCTGTTAGGAGTGAGTTTAATTTTGGTTAAAAATATCCGTCTTTGAATTCTACTGAATTCTAACTGAATTTACTGCGGTACTCTGTGATAATCAGGTCTGAAGCATTATAAAGGCTATATAGACGTAAAATACTGTAACCTCGCACACCACATATTGCCACAAAAAGCAAAAAAACCCCTAACATTTTACGGATTCAAATTGGCTTATTTACAGTATTACAGTTGTTTATGAAAGGTTTATCTAATGTTATGTCCTTGTGCAAAAGAAATGGTATTGTGAAAGAATCCAGTTGTCTGTAATACTGTGTGCGTGTGTTTGCATTGATTGTGTGCACGTCTCAAGGTGAACAGGCTCCTTAAAAACATCTTACACTGCGGCCCGTCTTTACTAGCTGACGCCACTGCTGCTAATAATCATAACACTAATAATCATCCTTATTATAATCATCCTCATGTCTCTTGTGGATATGATAAACCCAAAATGTGTTAAAGTGTGATTCATAAAAAGATATGTTGCGCAGGAATTAAGGGGCTTATACACACACCCTATTAGGAAAGGTATTTTACTTATATACTATGTGTATCTTTTTAACCACTGCATGCTGGATCCTAGGTTGACACCAGCTGTTCAGGAAAGATGAAGAGAAAGTGGGGCAAAGGTCAAGCCAAGGTCCGAATTGAGATAGGAATGTAGAGAGACAAGGCTGGCGTATCTCGACACTCTAGGATCAGATACCAAAATATTGCATAATATTCCCATAGACAACTGGTGTATCATTTCAAAGGCTTAATAATTATGATTTTTACATATATACCTGTGTAATTTCAGTCTATGTGTGTACCACACTGTGTATGCATATCTGTTTGTCCATCTTCAAAGTCTGATGTTTAAATTGAACAGTATGAATGATGCATAGTACTCCACGCTCATGGTGCTTACCGTTGACAGTCAGATGCACCCAGCTGCCGTTGTGGAAGGTGTCATACTGCTGCTCCAGCATCAGCACCTTACACTCAAACCAGCCCTGGTCGTCTGAACGCACATTCTCTATCCGCAGGGAGGACTTGCCGTGGAGACTGGCCCGGCCTGATCGACAGAGGAGGAGATGAGGTGTTAGCAGAATAGGACACAGAGAGGTGAGAAGGACAGGTGGGTTGGATTTAATGAAGGAAATGAAGGGAAGGGAGGCACAGGTGAGAGGTGAATGGATAAAGAGAAGAGAAACACCAGTTGAATTTTAAAGAGAAAATCAACCTTTGAACAGTTCAGGTATGAATATGTAGGGCTCACAAAGCATACTGCGGTCAGCACGGTGTGTTAGTGTAGGGGTAACATCACAGTGCATAAGAGCTGTTTCTAAACGGTCCCTGCTGCACTGTAAATGTGGAACCCAGCATCAAAGTAGTTGTATATGTGCAGTGAATTCTGTCACTTAAGCCTCAGTGTGGCAGAGCTGTCCTCATCTTCATGTGCGTGGTGGTCTATTTTGGAGATGCCCTGAGGCAAGGACAGGTCATTACTTCCGTTGCGGGAGTGGGAAGTGGCCAACATGACAACAGAGGACCCTTGGCGGTTGCACAGGAGTCACAATCCGTCAGAACAGATATCGGCTTTTGACTTGGTGAGTACAGTCAGGCGTAGCTACATTTTACTTTTACAGATCAAAAGCGGAAAGAGGGGGGATTGATGATGTTGCTCCGGGCAATCTGGCAACTGGATCGTAACAGATGGCGACTGGCAATGAGGGCTAAACAAAGGGCTTTCAGGGAGCACACGCCTGCTCAAAACGTCAGCATTATCAAAGCCTGGCTAGCCCTCCTTAATCCCCTCACTCCCCCATCCTCTCCACTTTGTGGGTATTCCTGACTAATTTTTTGTTTGCCTTCCTAAGTCCCCTCTGCAGCACGACACACCAGGTAAATATATCATCTGTACTGGCGGCTGTCTCAGTGAGTTAAGGTAGAGAATGTGATGTTTGCTCCCCAGCCTGTAAGTGTGTGTGTTTGTGTGAGTGTGTGTGGGTGTGTGTGTGTGTGTGTGTGTGTGTGTCTCCTGGTTAGGCTATTTATATATCAGATTATATTTGTCTAGCTTCCAACCACGTCTGTCTCCTCTCTTGGCTGACTGGAAGGAACTGAGAAAGAGACTCCGTGTTACTTACTGAGTGTGAACTATGTATTTAATATACTGTATACAGTATCTATGGATCCTTCACTATCTGCTACAGTATCTGCCCTTTGATTCCACTTCCATTTCTCTTTTTCTGAGGGTAAACAATCTGTCCATCTGGAAGTGAGCAAGTCCTACACTATGTCATCTACTGTCCTGTGAATCCTAATTCAATTCCTGACCATCTAACTAACTTTATTTGATCTGCTAGGTAATGACTCCTCAACTTGAACTATTAATGAGAAGCTCTCTCTTCAGCGAACATGGTTATTTGCACATTAGCACAGAAATAAACACTTCTGAGAATGACAAACAGGGACACGTGCATTTCTAAAAGAATCCATGTCATACAGCAGTCATAGAGATGGCTTTAGTGTGGCTGAACAGAGTATATTCTCATCACAACTATACTTGATCCAGCCTTTAAGGTCTGAAGCACGGATGATGTCATCACCATGCAATTCAGCCCTTGCAGATTAGCTTTTGAAACTAGCAAGGAAGAGGAAGCCTAACCCATGGCTGCGGTACTTATAATACCATACCCTGTTCATTTAAGGAAAACTAACCCATGCACAAAAATTGACATTTAAGAATCTCCTGGTGTAATGGGCCAATTAGGTCTATACTTTCTCTTTTCCACCCTGTGGAGCAGTGACGGCGTGTCACTATGTTGTTATTAAGCCCTGCGGTTAAATCTTTGAATTACTTGCAATTCATTGGCAGGGTTATTTCTCAGGCACGTAGAAATACGTCGGGAGGGGTCCCAATTTATCAGGTACAACCTCTGACTGCACACCACAAGTCATGACCGCCGAGAGAAATGTGACTGTAACAGTGTGCTTGCCAGGTAAAAGGTTTTTCCTAGTAACAAAGAACAGTTGCAATTTAGGGGATAATATAACTACTATCACTCAAAATATAAGTTGTTTCTTTTGTTGTCACTACACTAGCAAAGAGATGCTGTAAGCAGGAGCTATCATACAGAGCCCTGGCTCTGTTAATGGGAAATAAACAACAGTATTCACACATAAAACCCAGCGTGGTCAAACTTCATGAAAGTCAAAAGCAATATTTTCCACTGGCGAATTAAGCAGACTAAAATAAATCAGCGATAAATCAAACAGAATTTTGCTATTTGTTTTTGCGAGGAATATGTGCCTATCCAAACTAACATGACGGGATATGTGAGAGCTCCTTGGACGTGTGACTGATATGAGAGAATCTCGGCTACAGATGTCAGAGAACAGAAAGTGATTCACTTCACGCTGCGCTCTTTATATTTGCACTCTTTGTTACTTTGTAGTGCAACTGCTGCACAACAACGACTTTTGAAAGTCTCTAGTCAACTTTATGGGTGATCAATCTGAAGAGGTATCACGAGGGTCACAACTCAATCAAGTGCCAAAACTATTGAAACACGTGATGTTGCAGCTGACTTATAAGTACACATTTTGCTTTGAACAACACAATGATGTCCCTCACACTGTCCTCATGTCTCGCTGCATACATTGCTAATACTCAGCATGTAACAGGCCTGACACACTTGGTCAATGCCATCAGAATTCTGCCTGAGAGGTCCAATCCATGTATGAAATAAAAACCAACAACCAAAAAATGTTAATGTTTCTATTACCTATAAGTGCTTGGTAAAATAAGTATTCACCTGCCAACTAGTAAATTGTGCAAAATGTATATAAATTATTATATAAATATATTATTCTTATGCATAAATAAGCCACGGTAGGCACAGCTTTTTAAAGTCTGCTAATTAGCATTAAGCACAAAGCACAGCTGAGGCTGATGGGCAATCAGAACTTTTTAGTAGTTTTGCAGGTATTTGGTCATAAACCAAAGTTAGTTTTTTTTAGCCTGGTGATGGCGCTAGAGGAAATGCCAGGGGATCTCCAAAGTTATTAGGGTTCAACCCTGTTGTTCCATCGCTTGACAAAAAAGTGGCGGACCAACTGATCGACCAGCAAACATTGCCATCCTTGGCGCCGCACCACGAATGTGGCTGAAAATAGTCTTGAATGGTGTAAATTCTTAGTGGAAGTTAACATTAAAGTCCATCTCCAGGCAGAAACATGTTTTTCCTCTTGTTCTTTGAGTTTGACACTAGAAGGCTGTTTTCATATCCATGTGTTGAATACAAAATATTAATATATTATAATGGAAAGATTATTGTTATCGTCCAGCTTTGAAACCTAGAAGATATATTGGTTGGTGTTAAACAAAAATCCATTTTCACAATCTTCTACTGAGAGGCCTGCAACAGTAGGGAATGTAGAATTCATAAAGTGATAGAAAATTCTCATTTAAATCCCTGTCAATGTCACCGTTGGAATATACAGTACAGTATATAACTTCCCAGCCTGAACTGTGTCCATGCAATAATGTTAAGTGAAAAGATCAGCATCCCTAGGTATCCTGCAGTCAGCAGGACTTTTGTTCATTGAAGTAATTATGACACAAGTCCAGCTGTTCCTCCACTCTTGTTCTATTCAGTCAGTCTAGCACCACTTCTTGTCTCTTCCATCAGCTTCCTGCAGTCAACACATGGCAGTCTGTCACCGAGCCACGCTGCCCATGACTGCCTGTAACGGTGAGGACACAGGAGGACTCGCCTTGGGTCCACATTTTCAACCTGGCATGAGTTTGCTTCTGGTGCTGTGGGTTGAGTTGCTACCACTGCAGTGGTGTTTATCAGAGGCCATGCTGCTGATATACTGTAGCCTGCGCAGATTCTCCTACATATACTTCATATTTCATTGTCCACCCTAAATATTAACTCCACCCAACAATGTCCATTTGATTCTATTTGTGTTATGAGGAAGATTTATTTTCAGTTTTCCACTACGTGAACTGGATTTCAATCTGAGCCCAAAATATTCTGCATTACGTTGACAAAAGAAAGGCAAAGCAGAGTCATTAGCTTCAGGAAATGTCTGGACCAGCGTGGAGGCGACGTTCAACAATGTAATCTGGGACCACTTTCCTTTTTTTTTTTCCTGTCCCTCGATTTCCAGTTTCATCTTCAATTTCTGTTGCTTTCTTTCTGCTTGGCTATCACTTTATGTCCATCTCTTCCGCTCTACACTTTCTCATGGAAATGTTCTACATTTGGTCTGCCTCTTATACTCTCACGGATGTTTTCTCCCTCTTCCTTTCTATAAAAGAATAAGACAACGGCTTGTTTGAGACCAAGTGTAGACGGGTGCGTAGGAAACAGTGCCCCTAATAGTTGGCTCGACTCATTAACCCTCGACATCTTCCCAATCTAAATAGGGCACAATGTAAGACTTTGTGTCTCAGCAGCTTTGACTGTGATCTGTGACTTCATTCTTCTTCTTTTCCTTTGGGCTGTTCCCTTTCAGGGGTCGCCACAGCGAATCATGCGCCTCCATCTAACCCTCTCCTCTGCATCCTCTTCACTCACACCAATTAACTTCATGTCCTCTCTCACTACATCCATAAATCTCCTCTTTGGTCTTCCTCTAGACCTCCTGCCTGGCAGCTCCAACCTCAGCATCCTTCAACCAATATATTCACAGTCTCTCCTCTGAACGTGTCCAAACCACCTCAATCTGGCCTCTCTGGCTTTATCTCCGAAACATCTAACACGAGCTGTCCCTCTGATGTACTCGTTCCTGATCCTGTCCATCCTCGTCACTCCCAAAGAGAACCTCAACATCTTAAGCTCTGCCACCTCCAGCTCTGCCTCTTGTCTTTTCTTCAGTGCCACTGTCTCTAAGCTGTACAACATCGCTGGTCTCACCACCGTCTTGAACTTCATTCTATGGTGCAATATCATGCTCACAGGGAAGCTCAGTGGGAGGTTGGTGGTAGAACTTCAGATATTTTAGTGCTGCACTTTAAAAAAAACACATACATCGCTAAGGCCTAAAGCCTGAAGGACAGAAGAACATAAAATGTAGCAAGTTATGACAGCAAGAGGAGTTTTAAAACAGCACAGAGACCAAGCAAAACCAGTCAAATGTATGTAACTGGAGTCTAATAACTGCATCATCACTGTACGTTATTACAATGACTTAGGAGTAACTCTGAGGGAAAGCATCTGTGAAACTTTGAATGCGAGTTGTGGTCTCCCGATGACCCTGGTGATGGAAACATGATTACACATTTAAACACAGTCTTTGAGTTTTTAATGTATTATTTCACCAAATTAGATTCAATAAGGGATTTAGATTCAATAAGAGTATTAAATATTGGATTGAATAAAATGCTATTGAAGCCCAACCCTGTGTGAGCATAATTCATAAAGAGGCATACATTTGCAAACGATTTGCTGAAGCTGATTTTAAAATGACTCATTTAAATGATCAAAGCGACTGGTAGACAAGCAAAGACCAACTAAATGGTGGCATGAACATGTACTAGGTTTGGGGTGCCAGTCCTGTTTCCACATCTACTATACAGACTTTGTTTGGTTTCATGACAGATAGCTCTCCCACATGATGGTGCAATTGTTGCATTCATATCCTACTGCTCTTTTTGTGTTGTCAGGATTCTGTAACTCTAACCATAGGTTCTGAAACTCAGCAGGCTTTACTGCCGGATATTTGTGCTCGGTGATCTAATCAATGAAGGCAAGGTGTGTGAGGATGCAGAAAGATTATACAAAGCTTCTGTATTTTTCCCCCAATCTTGTAGTGTGTCAGAGTATTTTTATTCCCGCTACAGCAGGCAGGGGACATTCAAAGGACACTTCAAAAAGAAGCCCTTTCCTGTATCAGATGCAGAAGGTGGCCAATCAATCAGCTGCTTTTCAATCCCACGTGGAGACTAGTATCTGCCATGTAATGTTTCTAATTGGGATAAACCTGTGACACATTGTTACTAGAAAATTCTTCACACAACTTGGATAATTTGTGGTTTCCTAGGGCCTAGAGGATATTAAATTGTATTTGAGATAATGGCCCACAAAAGAAAAACTGTGAGAGCAAATCCCTGCTATAAAATGAGTATTTCTTGCACTCAAACAAAAAGTTGGCAAAAAAACAACAAATTATCTTCTGTTATGCTGGGCATTTGGTGATACCAATCTCAACATATCTAATCACGACATCATAAAGTGACACACAGACACAGGATAAAGGCAACAATGCTCACCGAGAACAATCACAGCTATGCTATAACTGAAACAGAAAAGAATCCCCACCCCCTTTAAACACTGCCATTTTACACTGATTCAGTACAAATACAATGTCCAAAGTCTGCCATTGAGATCTTGCTAATTACTTTTAAAGGCCTGACGGGCCTAGCCAGAAGGTATTTTTCTGACGTTATTATTATGTTCCCTCTTGCTCCCTAAGATCCTCAGATGCTTCTCAACTCAAGACCTGGCCTCAAACACAAAGGGGACCGAATCTTTGCTGTCAGCACTCCTAGACTTTGGGATGACTTACCTGAAGGGATCAGGCCACTCTTCATCTTCACCTCTTTACAATAGCTCTTCAGTTCAACTTTACTGTTTAAACTAGGTTTTGACTGGTTTTGTTTCAATGAAGAGCACTTTGTAACGGTGCTTTTGAAAAGTGCTACATAAGGATAGCTTATTATTATTATGTTTCAGTGGTACTTACTTGTCAGCATTTGTGTGCAGTTTTTTCATCATCAAGGCATAAGACAAAATTGAAATCCTCTCATCTCTCATGATCATCAAATTGTTACTATCATGCAACATATAGAAGGCAAACACATAAGAGAAGGGGGCATTACTTCTGAAATGTAATGAGTGAAAGGGTAAGAGCAGAGATGCCAAATACCACCTTAAGCACGTACTCTCGTAAAAAAAAAAAAAATCCACATTCTGGCTGAACGTCAGTTATTTCATGCGGTCACAGTGAAAGGGACGTTAAAGTGACATATTACAGAGTGAAATGAAACACGAGGGTGAGGTTTAGTCGTAGAGGGTTAGCTAGAGCCGTATTTAGCAGAGGAGTTTAAATTAAATCCTGCAGATGGGATTGAATGGCTCAAAGTGGGCGTGGCTCTGCCAAAACAGCACGATACGGAGCTATACAGAGACGCTGTTGCTCTCCACACTTACTCCCCTCACCCGTGGTGTTAGATCAGCAGGAGGGCAATAAGGGTGTAATGACTAAATTAGAATTTAAATTACAATTCTTTGGAAATGTAAACACCGTTTTTGTATCGAGTCACCATTTAAAGTCTGCATGAGGCTACTTTCAGCACCTTACCGGCGTATTCCGGGTCCACATGAGGAGGGTAGAAGCGAAAGTTGATGAAGAAGGGGATGGGCATTCCATACTTGAACCACTCCACCACGTAGGGCTGGCCGTTCAGGGGGTGGGACACGTCGCATCCCAGGATGACGTTCTCTCCTGCGCGTGCCGTCACAAACTGGGGCTCCTCTCGCAGTCCGTGGGCACCTGGGGTCACAGCGATCAGAGGTCAGCCAGGTCAACGGGCAGCTTGCGGCTCACAGCCCATCTTAAGCCTACACACTTACAGCGTAAGGCTGAACAATGCGTCAGTATTTCATTTCAATATTTAAACGTGCAATTGCTTTTCAGCGTTTTACACGATTCCACTTAAATTCTGATCTTCACACATTTAGTGCTCACATTAGAGCCTGTACAATATTCCTGTAACCACAGAACAAACAGTAGGCGAGAAAAGATTTATAGGAAAACAGATTTCTATTTTCATACAGACAAAGTAGTGTCAATAAAGAGTAAAACATGACCTACAGCAGCTTTCCATTACTGTCCAGTCAATAACAACAACAGCAACAAGACGTGCTTTGCTTAAAGGAGTAGTTCGACATTGTGGGAAATCTGGTTTCAGTTAGATAAGAAGATCAACACCACTCTCCCGTGTCTGTGCACTAAATATGACGCTAGAGCCAGCAGCTGATTGGCTTAGCAAAGGACAAAGACCGGTTGCAGGGCGCGACAGCTAGCCGGCAACTCGCCGTTTGACAGGTTATGCGCCGTGCTGTTTCTTGGCTCTGAGCAGTTGCCAGGCGAGCAGCTGCGACGGCGGGAAGGTGCTGGTCCCAGCCAAGAAATAATCTGGCACGTAACCCGCCATAAGACAGCAAATTGCCGGGTTTTTTTACTAGTTGAACAGAAATGCCACTCATGGTAATAAATGATTCTGTGGTCGTGCAGATTTGAATTCATCTTTAAGGTCAAATCTTGATTTTGTGGCAATGAATTATGTAAATATCATTTAAAAATGTTTGGAATAAAATCCACTTTATCTCGCTAAATAAAACATAAGCATTCTGTTTATGTACAGTAAGTCCAAACAGAGAGAATACTGAGTAAATCCAACCTAATGCAATCAGGCAGTTTTTAATTGAAAGCCACTTCCTGTCTAAGTGCACTTTTTTGAATGCAGCAGCCGTGTAAGCAAGTAACTTGTGTCGGGTTTCATGTTAATGCTGGAGGTATAGCGAGTGTCTTCTTTTTGTTTTTTGTTTTTACGAACTGCACTTGCCGCACTTGCATACATACACAAAATACATGTAGTGCAAACATTTCCCTTTTGGATGACCCAGTGTGCCCCCCCGGAGGGCTCTGAAATAGCTCTACAACGCTTGGCTCTCCCGGAAGAAATTTAAATGGCCACAGTTCAAACATTGCTTCAAGTACGACCCCTGACAAACATCAGGCCTTTGCCAGTGCAAGATGACGCAGCTCTCCTGAATAATTCCATTAGCTTCTTAAACCGCTGTCATATGAACTTTCCAACAACTGATGTGATACCCTTTGTCTCTTTTGTTGCCTCTGGGTTTCCGATCAGTGCAGAACTTCAGCGAATAACCGCAGTGCATCTGGAGCCTAAATCTATGGTAACCTTCACACTCCCAAGCTACTGACACTATTTCGTGCCAAAGGTGGAGCACTTGGCCAAAGCCTGAAGATCATCATGGAACTGCTGGAGGTGCAATACTTCAAATGAGCTTAGTTCCGTAAGATTTCCAAATAACAGGAATAAATACTTGATATATAAAAGGGAATTTTTACATGGGTGGGAGCAATAGGACACGTGCCCTACAGCGTCGGTGCGCTGCTTGAATTTCATATAGCCTATTCATCGAAAGAGAAAATCTTTATGTTTGGCCATCATGCCTATCGATTATGATCGTGTTAATGACCTAAAAATCCGGTCTGGCCCACGGACTCTTGGACGAAAAAATATTTTGATCAAATTGAAAGCAAGCTAGCTGCTGCCCTAATATAATGAATAACTTCAATAGGGCAATATTGAATAAATGAAAAGAAAAACTAGAAGGATTTAAATGGTAAATGGACTGTACTTGTATAGGGCCTTTCTAGTCTTCTGACCACTCAAAGCATTCACCCCAGACACACACATTCATACACTGATGGCAGGAGCTAACTGCCCATCAGTACAGTAACTAATCATTGACACACACTCACACACCGAAGGCACAGCTTCGGGAGCAATTTGGGGTTCAGTATCTTACTCAAGGATACTTCGACACATGGCTGGGGGGAGCCGGGATCGAACCGCCGACCTTCCGATTGGTGGACGACCCGCCACAGCCGCCACATTTAGTGGTGACATTGCAGTTTGCAACCATTTGAATTCTAAGTCTTGAAATGTGTTTACATTTCTAAAGTATACCTTTGGGTATACGTCCGTTGGAAATGGATGCTTCAGACAAAGTCCAGTCCCTTAAGAGCAAACGTCTGGCTTGAAATGAGACTGCGGTTGCAGTGCACACTTTTAACTGACCTACATGGTCAGTGCAGCACAATGTTCAGCTTCTGCAGAGCTTGAGAATTGCCCAGATGAAAGTATCATTGTCTTTGAAGTGGTGTGTAGGTGTTTACAGTCTTCAGACGGAGGCTATTTTGCAGAATTCTGGTCCGTTTCTTAAAACAGTACTTTGTACATGCATTTTAAGATCATGTTAGCAACATTTAAAATAAAGCGAAAGCGTTATTCATTAACACTTGAGTTTGATATTCCTAAGAAGGAAGAATATTTAGATTTAACTGGCTGCGCTGAATAAATTCCCTGACTCATGTAGAGTGTTACACAGTTATATATCATTGATATGAAAACGAAATACATTTTTTCAAGTTTCAGTCTGTCAGATCCACTTAGTATTTTTGTGTAAGTTTTAATTAATTTCTTTTGGTTTTCTATTTGAATGTACTCACATTAGTTTGATAACTATAAAGGGTCTTATTTAATATATACTAACTCATTACCAAACATAGTCACATTTAGTTAATAATATCGCTTGTAATCTGTAGCCTTGATTTTACTTGAGTAGATAATGCGTATGTTTTCTTACAGTGCTGTGCCCATTAGAGATGAAATCAGATTCCAAAGAAATATCGCAAGAGGGTCTTTAAAAGTGAGTGCCTACCTACAACTCAACTTCTGTCACTCGGGACAGCAAAGACTGCCAGTGACAAATCCAACACGGGGCCAAGGCCAGTGGGCTGGGAAGAGCTTAAGATTAACAGGGCTTGCAGGCGCATGAATTTGACTTATCGCGACACAATCTTTTTCATCCCATTCATCTGACAGAATGTGGGCAGACAAAAACATGAAAGGGGCAATGTGACAGAAATGCGCCTGAGGTTGGATAAAAAAAATAAAAACATGAAAACAAAACTCCCTCTGTTAGCTCTGTGATGGAGCAAAGTGAAACTGTGTCTGTGGGCTAGCTGCTGGACAGCCACATCGATCCCAGGCTAATTACTATGTAGCTTGGCTTTATGAGCGGAAACCCCGGTGTGGTAGCATTTTACCAGTCGATATGGCTAATCAGATGTACTCACTGCCCGTCCCTTTGTGGCCTGTAAGGAAGCCAGGCAGGCAGGCAGCGAGGTCCTTCTGCACACAGATGATGGCCTGCTGCCTACAATGCCTCTCATCAGTGAAAGCAGACAGCGTCAGGTGTTGTGTGTGCATAAGGGACCATCTGTTACATCTGCAAAAACACCAAGGTCATGGACGAATCACTAGTCTTGGAACTTTTTTCAGCGACTGACCAAAAGAACGGGAGTCATTTGTTACTCTGAACGTCACAAATAATGTACTGAACGATCAGATGAAACTGTTCCGACACCCAAGTGAAGATGTATCGGTGGCTACGTGTGCAGTAAAGCTGATACTGGATCGATATCTGGGAGATAAAAAATTCGGAAAAGATATACTGGCCAATAACCATTTTTATTTTTAAAGATAAACAACTTTCCATCAAAGTAAATGACAGAACATAAGCCATAAGGCATGGAACAAAGCGTACCTTTGCACCGCAAAGGAAAAGAAAGAATGAAAGCAAAGTTACTGTGGAGCATATAAATAACGCATGATATTTGCCTGATCATGTATCATACAGTCGTCTAGAGCGCTGGTGGAGCTTCTCTCCAGGACATACATTATCACAATGAGAAACACTTTCAAAAGAGCCACACAGAGTCCGTGAACAGAAACCAGTAAACAGATGTAATCAATTAAATGTTTCCAAAATAGCATCAAGTGCAGAACTCAACCTTGGGCATAATAATCTGATAAATGGTGTCGGCTTCCTTTTCCTCTTCTTCATTTGGGAAAACGCTGGGAAGATGTAATAACACATGGCCAAGAAGTGCTTGGACAAACATGGAGGAGGGAGACGAGCACAAGAACGGTGGAACGCAGAATGGGACAGTAAGGCAGCGATGCTTGCAAAAGGTCAGGAAAAACAGCTTGCTAAAAGCACAAATACTCAGAGGATGACATTCTGCTGCGCTTCAGTCCCAACACATGATGTTTCTTCATTTTGCAATTACCAGAGTGTGCTTGTCGTGGAACAGACCAAACTAATTACATTGCTGTAATAACTGAATATCCATTCAAGGCCACCCATAAATTCTTAACAGCGTCAACCCAAATTATCCATCTTCCTTGACAGCTTGAGCTTTCAAATGCATATTAAGGCGTTACGGTAGGAATGCATGAAAAGCCTCCACAGTCACCTTGAACTGAGGTCAATATGGAAAGCAACTAATTGTGTAGGTTTTGCAGTGGACAGTAGATTCTTATCTTACAATTAGGCCTAATTCGGAGTGTCAGACTAATGGAATAAAAACACCTGCAGATTCAAAGCGAAATGGAAATCAACGAAGACCAGGAGGGCTGCGTTTCCCCAAACCCAGGGCTGAGAGGCACAGCGCACATGAAGCATTTCTACAGAGCACTGCGACCTCCTTGTAAAATACAATGCACAATACGGAACATCTCAGAATTCATCGTTATCATCATAGGTCTATAATTTCCACACAGTTTATCGCGCCCTTACTGTATGTACAATATATAAAGTATATTACATCACTGAGAGGCAGTGTGTAGCAGAAGAAGCCTCAGGATTCATGATTTGATGTCCATGTGTGCTCTCATGCTATCCAGCAGAAATAACTGAGAGTGCTTTTCCCAGTGGTGAACCCCCCTCCGCCTCCACTCACACACGCACACACACACACACACACACTACCTCAAGCGGCACTACGTGTTGATTGGCTGCTGGTGACATCATGGCAGATAGCACAAAAACAGGCCCATTGGAAGGTATGACTTCACTGTTTGTGGCTGTCGAGACGGAGAGGGAGCGAGCGAGCAGGAAGACAGAGAGAGGAGAAGCAGAGCTTATTTGCTCATCCGCTCCCCCACCCATAAGGGTTTAGCTCATTTACAATCAAAGACCCAGGGGAGGGCACCATCGCACGGTATAACCACTGAGGTGCACCCACACACACACACACACACACACACACACACACACACACACACACACACACACACAGAGTACCAAGAGTATAAGGGGGGGTCTTTGTTTGCTGTGTATTTGTGATTGTTGCCAGGAGTA
The DNA here is from genome assembly GCA_011952105.1 of Coreoperca whiteheadi. Lineage (NCBI taxonomy): Eukaryota > Metazoa > Chordata > Actinopteri > Centrarchiformes > Sinipercidae > Coreoperca > Coreoperca whiteheadi. Next base: position 19,126,782 of record CM022491.1, on the reverse strand, counting down.
CTGTAGCACTTGTGTATATCATGCTACTCTGAAGCCACCATCAGATTAAAAATATATTGCGCTGCATTCTAAGTTCAATCAGGGGAGACGCCACAAGTGAGCAAAATGCAGATGTTTATATTGTAAACCTAAAAGGTGTCACTGAAAGCCATTTATAGGGCAAATCGTAGGCATCTTACATGTCCCCATGGGGAGCCAAAAGCCAGGTTTTCCATCCAAATACAGCCCAAATATTCAACCTTCAAGCAGACAAATCCCCATGAAGAAAACGTGATGGAAACATGACATTTATGTTTGTTTCATGTATTAGCCATACACCAACTTCTCCACCTCAGCAAAGCTTAAAATATTTTCTGCAATGTTTCCAATTAGTTTTAACATTTCTGGTGTTTCCACACAGGTTTCTCAATGTGCAAATTGGAAATGTGCGTGGGCTGCTGGATGAAAGCACACTTAGAAAGAGGCCTTGACACTGTTGGCAGTAGAGTTGTGCCAGTGTGTGTGCGCTTTTTAACTACGGTCAAACATAATGGCCGTGACAACATGGCAAAAAATGTCTGTTCCACTGGTCAAACCAGGCTCCTTGCCTGACTTGCTCTAGCTAACAGGACAATGCTAGCATTTGCTAATCGGAAAGATAATACAGTAAAAATGCCAATGGTTGACAGAAAATACCTAAACTTCGCAGATCATTGGATAACACCTGAGAGAAGGGGCAGAGGAGGAGGAAATAAGAATGGTAACTGGCTAACTTCCACGATAAGCTTTACTTTGAAACAAGCTGGTTTCAGGGATAAAACAACATGGAAACATGTAGTTTGCCAAAGTAGTCACTCGCAGTCACTTGAGTCACATTAAATGTCATTCGGTCAATCGTGTCACTTTTGACGCAACATTTACATTGTTTGAGATGTTATAACCACTTATTTTGACATTTTGTCATATTTTGACATTTTTGTATGTTCATGAAAGTGACGTGACACCTGGCTCGGGCATCTGTCCCGTACGCCTCCCGGACGCCTCCCTGGGGAGGTGTTCCGGGCATGTCCAACCGGGGAGGAGGCCCCGGGGAAGACCTAGGACAAACTGGAGGGACTATGTCTCTCGGCTGGCCCGGTATTCCCCCGGAAGAGCTGGGGGAAGAAGATGGATGGATGGATGGATGGCAGTCTTATGCACACCCCTTATATAAATAAAGTGTTACCATATTATGTAACATAAAGTTCTAATCTTAAAGGACCAGTGTGTCGGCTTTAGTGGCAACTAGATGTGCCCACTGCAACCATCTGAATACCGCTCGCCTTCCAAGCATGTAGGAGAAACTACGGCGAACAGACCTATCTAGAGCCAGTGTTGTGTTTGTCCGTCCTGGGCTACCGTAGAAACATGGCGGTGCAACATGGTGGACTCTGTAAAAGGACTCTGTAGATAAAAACGGCTCATTCTAAGGTAACAAAAACATGATTCCTATTTTCAGGTAATCAAACATACTTATGAATATTATATTCCATTTATACAATAGATCCTCCTAAATGTTACACAGTGGACACTTTCCACTTCATTTTCTTTTCTTCCCATTCTTTTCTCATACTGCAAATGAAAAGAGAGAGCATCTAAATATGATATTTGTGTGTTTATGGTATAGGCTGCTTCATAATTCTCCGCTACACTGCATTTATTTAAAATCCCTTTTTTTTTTTCCCCACGTTCTGGGGTCTCAGAGATAAACTGTTCTTCCTCTGTTATACATATAGCATAACCGACGATGTGTGACAGAATAATACTATGTGACAGTTCAGACAGGCTTATTTTCACGTCGAAGCCTCACAGAAAGCTACATTTCTATATTTATTCAAGGTGACAAACGAGACCGTGCATGAAAATTCTGTGCAATGCAATAAATAAACAATACAAGAATGACCCATTACCACGCACACGACACACTCTAGTATACTATTTCAGCTGAGACTCTGTGTTGGCACTTAAAACACTGAATACACTCAAGCTCCGTGTCTCAGCTGGTCCCCTGGCTCGATCCAGGCGCTGTCTAGCAGCGACAACTGGCCCACTCTGCTAAGTGCCAACAAAAATGAAAAATAAATGAGATTTTTACACAATACAACATAAATTATTGATGACCATAGCAAGGTCAGTGCATTATCATACATCCTATTATTCTTGCACCTGCATTTAGAGGTGAGCCTGATCCGTTTTACAGCACTGTCACCTTAATCGGTTTACGAAAACTAGCACAGGTTTGCGCATAAAAGCTGAGTAATTCTCAGAGAATGTGTACTGGAGTAAAATGTTACTTATTTCTTGCTGTCACATGGCCTCTAAACTCCATCACCATCTGCTACCAAAATCTGGAGGCTTAAATCTTGGGGCTCAAAGTCATGCAGAAGCTATGATGGCAGCAATTCACGGGCAGAAGTTGCAGATATCCAACAATGGTGCAGTGCAGTTTTAGATGAACACTAAGTTATATTTGCTTTGCTTGAAATGCTGACGTTGTATGTGTGTCACTAGAGGACCAAACCATTCACTAATTCTTGTTTCACCGGATTTTACTCGGGGGTTTAATCTCAGTACAAGCAACAAGACTAGTCTACATGCTAGCGACTCTGTGAGGCTGTGCACAGCAGTGCTTTGAGCTAAATGCTAACATCAGCATGCTAACATGCTCACAATGCGGACACGCTGATGTTTAGCAGGAGCGAAGCTTACCATGTTCACCGTTTGAGTGTAGCGTGTTGGCATGATAACATTTGATAATTAGCACAACACAAAGTAGAGCTGAGGCTGATGGGAATGTCTTTGGTTTTGCAGGTATTAGGTCATAAACCAAAATATGGGACAAATAAAAAAAATTATTTAAAAAAATGGCCTGCTGGTGGTGCTAGAGGAAATGTCAAATGATCACCGAAGTTGTCACAAGTAGAACATTCCCTCTTTCTTGCTGTCACTTGGCCTCTGCACTCCATCACCATCTGCTACTGAAATCTGGAGGCTTCAATCTAGAGGCTCGAAGCTATTCAGTGGCTACAAAGGCAGCCATTCACAGCTTAAGTTGCAAATGTCAAGGAGCAAACAAGGGCGCCATTCTAGCTGAAACTAATTCATGGATGAATTATAATGTTCAGCATTCGCTTTGTTTGAAATGCTGATATTTGCATCAGTCGCCGGACGACCAAGCCATTCGCTCAATCTCGTTTCACCAGATTTTAGTCTTGGATCCATCTCAGTACAAGAAAGACTTGCAGTTACAAATGACTGCAGCGGCAGACAGAATACAATCCGCACCCTGTCACTATATATTATAACAGAATATCCTTCCCGAAACAAAGTGGTACTAAGATGACTGAACACAACAACAAAAAAGCTCTGCATTTATAAGTCTAAAGAGGGAATTTTAAAAACAGCGTCAAAATAGCTTCCCGAGCCAAAAGCATTAAAAGAGGCAATTACGAGCTTCTTTTCCCCTGTGTGAGATCAAAGACAAGTACAGTTTTAGATCAATAAAGCAAAACCATGTGAACTACAGTATATTCATTGTGCAAATAACTCTTGCAGGAAGAGGAACCCCATCTGGGAAGAGCAGCGAATGAGAATAAATTGTGGAAAGGGGTGCATTTGTAGCTCTGGCTCAGTGTAAATGGGGCAGGAAAAGAGAAAATCAAAACATTTTGCCTATAAGCTTAGGGAAATTGCATTGCTCATTTGTGTTTGTCAGCTTGTGCTACAACCCTCAGATATATCAGGGAGGCTTAAAACACTAATGCTACGCTAAAAGGGTGGGAGACTTGACCTAATTCTGGTCTGCTACTCTCAAGCAAGCATCCCTTACCATTTGGAATTCAAAGATCTTTCCAGGGTGCGGAGGCATCTGATCTCTCCTGCATCACATGTGGAGTAAAGCAGAGGAACTCTATAAGTTGTGGTGGTGGTGGTAGCCTTGATATTGTAACACTGCAGACATCTGTGAATAGTCTGGACAACAAGACTACAGGGGTGACTTTTAAAGGCCTTTAATCCTGGATGCAATATCCATTTGTTGTAAATCCACGCGACCAGCCAAAGCCAATCGGGCAAGGTGACTCTGGCTTTTGTCCCGACAACAACTTGTGAACACAGACTTCAGGTCAGCCAGATCTACCACGGTGTTGCTGTCAACAAAATGTCCACAAAGTATTTTGGCCGTTAATCCCGTCTTTCTCCATGACCCACTTTTCCTGGAGCTGATGCTTATTATCTGCTTCCTGACAAATTCGTGAATGAAATTCAGATTTGAAATTATAGTACGCCCCTCAACAGGAATCCCAACAATTCCATCCAAACAGCCGCTGCTTCTTTAACTGCTGAGTATTGACCTTTACTTGTACAGTACCTGGGTCGCTAGTTCTGTCTTACAGATATTGCTGCTGTCTCTTTTGGCCCTTGCCTTTACTCTGCAGTCAACGTCTGCCTGTCCCACAATTGAAATTCATTGCCTGTGACATTCTTTGTGGTCACGGGCAATGTCGAACTGAAAGGGACACACTCAGAGCTTCTGGCATTTGAACTTCAATTCTTCCTAATAAATTGATTTAATTAGTGAAAAATTTTTTCGCAAAACCTAGAAATCTACTGAAATCTTCGGGGGTCACGTGGCATGAAATAATGTGATGTCAAAATGCAGTAATATATTACTATGTTATTATATTAGTAGGATTTATGTGGATGTGTTATTTTTTGTTTGTTGAAAGTAAAACACTAGTCGCGCTACAGAGCAGTGTTTTTATGAGTATACTGTGTTTGTTAGTATCACGTAAGTGCACATGCATGCACACAAGCACACCGATGATGTGATACACAGTCCTGCTACGGTTTCTCGCTACATGCCTATAGGTAAGGAAGGAGCACAGATTCATGAATGTTGTTAACGGTAGATGGTGCACGTAACAGACAATCAGCCACTCAGAGCAGTGTACCTTATTTTAAAGAGGTGTCTCATTTCCTCCATATATGCAGCCTTTACAGTCCATACAAAAACTACACGTGTGCATTATAGTCATTTGACTAATTGTCTGACACCAATTATCAAACCAGGTTTCTTTTTCTAGCATATGAACCATAACGAGCGATGTAATTCTGCCAGGAGCAACTGGAAGAGTTAACAAAATCCAAAAATAAAATACTTGTATTTATCTCTATTATAGACAGTATATGTGTCACTCAAACACTGTCCAAAGAAACTGCTAGAAAGGATGAACTTAAAAATGTCTGGAAAAGTGGTGCATCCGCTTTTAAACCTGTTGCAGGCTTCTACCTAAGAGTCTTACATTTTGCCACGGAGTGTCTCTGATGAGGACAAAGAAGGGTTTTTGAGCCTCTTACCTCCTGTTGACTGGTTGGAATTAAGGCCAGATGGCTGAGGGTGGATCAGCAGACACTCAAGTTCAGGAATGCTCACAAAGAAGCAAGGGCAGCTCAGTGACAGAAATGAAACCAATATTTGACTCTGTCCACTCTGATTATTTTGACGAACAAGCCTCAAAGCAACAAGAAAGCAATTACCATACTGCATCTCCGTACGATTCCTCTGTCATTAAAATATATTAAATTAGATGTATTATGCAGCTTTGGTTAAAAGTACTGGTTCAAATTACATAGGTGTTCAAATTTGTTGCATTGTGTGTGCTAAAAACACCTTAAACCTGGGGAAAAACACTGCTGTTGCTGTGTTTAGCTTGGCATTCTCGCTGCTGTTTGGATGGAGGTTCTGTGTTCTCCTCTTGCAGGTGCTTTCACACCTGCCATGCTGCAATTGAATCAAACGCTGGCACATTTACACCCTTGGCGCAAATCGTTCGTGAAGGTGAGAACACGCTAATCAAACTCTAGTGTTGGAGCACTTCCAAGTGAAGCTTGGGCCATTACGAGAGGGAAATCTAATCTGAATAAATGCTGCACATTATGGATATTATGGACTATGGTATGTAGAGATGCACACTTGTCAGGAAAGGTGTGCACAGACATTTTGCATCTGTTCATCTGTCCTTCTGCATTACAAGCTTCGGCCTGCCTCACTTGTTTGGGAACTGGGAACAGGTCATGATAACATTTCATCACTTCCAGTATTTCTTGTGCATTCTGGTGTGTGATAGCAGTACACCATTTTTTAGAACATAGGTATAAATACACGTGGCATTCACACTTGCGGCATCTAGCAGATGCTCTTAGCCAGAGAGACTAACAATACTGCTCAGTAGACAATATAATCAGTAGGCGTGTTGAGAGGGGAAGAGGGGGGGATGCTATCCCCCTAGTTAACCTGCTCAGAAGTTGCTCTGTGCTTTGTCTCGTAGTGGCGTTTCACATTTAAATAATCACCATGGTCCTGGACTATATGAGACATACTGGAACTGCCTGTGGGAAGATTGAACAAATAAGAGTCTGCCCATTCTTGATTAAAAGCTCTGTTTCTGCTGTCTACTTTTCTTTTTTAGAGCGCTCCATCAAACCTAACAAGGAAGGGGCGGGGTTTATGACCTATACTGCACCCAGCCACCAGGTCTCATTCACTGACTCACGGGGGGGGGCAATAAGAAAGACAATTCCTCAGTTCTCAAAACTGCCATAGTCTGTCAGTGCTCCACAGTAGCTGATTTTGTGGACTGCTGTCTTTTAGATCTAGCTTCTACTTCAATTCTTCACCACTGCCAGTGTTACAAGTTGTATTTTGAGTTTCCGTTTGTCTTTACAGATGGAACTATCTCCAGAGCTTTGGATAAAAGTGCTGTACAGTTCGCCTCTCATTCATCCACACCAATGGAGGCAGAGCTCCCATGCACCGACCAAACAATTGGAGCAATGTGGACAGGAGGATCTGGGGATCGAACCGCCAACCCTATGATTAATGCATGACCTGCTCCACCTTCCGAGCCATTTACATCTTGTTCTTGCTCAGAAATTCAGGTGTTTCTTTTAAAATGGTTCCAGTCAGAACTGGTTCGGGTTGGTATTGAACCAATTTGGTGGGTAGTAAACTAATTTCAGTCAGTACTGAACTCTCTTGGGTTGTTTCTGAACTGGTTCCTGCCAGTAATAAGCTGGATGAGGAACTTCTAAACTGGTTTGGGCTGGACTGAACTGGTATAGTTTGGTATTAAACATTTTTGGGAGGGTAGTGCTCCGACTTCAAAATCAAGTACTGAACTAGTTTCAGTTGGTATTAATCTGTGTTAGGCTGGTAGCAATTCAACAGCTTGGGTTGGATCATCACTTTCATGCTTGATTCTAAACTGTTTCCAGTTAGTTCTGGTCTTTGATCTGATCTTCCATAGGTCAGACTGAACACTATCTATCTCTATTCCCACCCATTGCCCCACATTATTAAAGTATTCTTCAGCACTGAGATGAACAGAATGATTATAGGAAAGACATGCAGCTCAAAAATACGATTGGCTAGCATGAGTGCAATGGGGATGGGCTGGTCCACGAATTATATATTTGAGATTTTACTGCAAACTGCAAACATGATTTTGATACACTACTATTAAAGTGTGTAATCCTGCTGCTGTATGGCGCTTTGAATATATTTCTGACTTTTCTCCTTTATGATTTATGAACATAAGATATAGTATTACCTTTATAGTGACTCCCCATCAGTTACCTGTTCATATTTAATGTGACACTTTACCCTGATTACTCTAAATATTATATTAGACTTTGTACCTCTTGTACTGTAAACTCCTCGGGCCCTCTGTTTGCTCTATGCTCCAGATTGCCCAAAGACATTACAGTACCAATGCTCCAACCACGGTAACCGGTAACGGAGCGGGTTTAGTTCAGAGGATCAGATTAGAGCATGTCAATAGCCTGCCAACTGACCAATCAGCTCACTGGAAAATTGAGTCATTGTACATATAGAATCCTGTCATGGTCCTGTCAAGTGGCCTACTGATTTTTAAAAAAAAAGTAACAAATAATAAAAAGCACAGAGCGGAATTTTATAGATCAGTAGAATCACTTTGTTTATCACGTGCATCATATCAGAGATAAAAAATTGTTCTTCTACAAAACCATGTAGCTTAGCATAACATGAGGAGACTGTGAGTATTTAATTAATAGACTCAATGAGATAATAATTCAAAATAAAAAGCATACCCACTGTCACCTTTTATAGACGTTATCAGGTACAGCTAAGTTGCAGTTTTACCCTCTGCTTTGGCAGCCTGACCACTTATTCATGATATTTTGCTTGTCATGACACAAAATTGCAACTGTAATTAAAAAGGTCTATGTAGTCATTCTCACCCTTGTTTGTAGCTTCATATTCTTATTTTCAGCCCGCTATTATAGCCTTACTTTCAGTATTAAATACAATATATTATCCCTACTGTTTCTACAGCTAAATGTTATAGGAAGCTGTAAGCGACATTCACTACGACTAAATGTTGCACTAGAGCACCAGCAACTCAGACCAAAACAAATGTGCGCTACGACGCACCAGACTCCATTGAGAAACGCAGTAATTTAGTAAGTTAGATCGGTTGAACAGTTAGATCCTTTTTGTTTAACCAGAAACAGGGTACTTTCCGCTATCTAAATCACGCACTGGGGCAACATTCTGCCGGAGTTGTTTGGTTCAGTTTAAAAACGGGATGATGAGGGCTCTGCACGGCAGTATTGGAGGATCTCTGTGTGGTTACACTTTTTTAAAACTCAAGGCAGACAACACTCACTGCATTAGCTGGCCAAGGCAACGCGTCTAACCTGAAGGAAACACCTGGTCAAACACAAAATATATCTAAAAGCTGAAGAGGGCACCATGTTTGATAGACTGGCAGCCAAGTCCCCTGCAGCAGCCTCAGCTAACGTTAGTACGCCTGCAGCCAGCAGGAAGAATTCACCTCCAAACTTTAAGTGAGGCAGTGAGGTAAAATAAACACCAATGTTGAAATTGATAATTTTAGACATATTTTTTACAACTGAAATTGCATTTTTGTTATTACAAACGAGATTTAAGTACCGGTGCCAAAAAAAATACATTTGAAAAACTCAACAGCAACATCTCTTTCCAGAAATCCTGACCTGGTTACTACAGATAAAGCCACAGATTTGTTGTGAGCAGTTTCATGTGGGAACTATTTCCTTTCTAGCGATGGTTCCCACATGAAACTGCTCACAACCGATATAAAACAGAAATGATATAAAAAGCACCACTTTTCAATATGCCCGCTGCTCTCTGCAATATGAACATTTAATCCAAACATGACAAGCTGACAGAGATGCTGCTATCTTTGAATGACACACTTAAACACAAATTTGAGTTTCTTGGCTTACCTGAGTACAAATATTTATTTTCTATATTAAACCTTTTGTGAATCAAAGAACTACTGTGTGTTGTGTATTCTCACAGCATGTCAGCACCGACAGGCCGATAAAACAGATGACATTTCTTGTTAATGTATCTGTCATAACTCTTCTATGATGGATTTTACTTTAGCTGGCGCCCGCTCTCTTCAGCCAAAACCACTGGCTGTTCTTTCTGGCTGCTTCTGCAGATTAAGTTAAGGCCTGATGTAAGCTTTGATCAAAATCCTTCCGTAAACTGGTTGGAGATGTGAATACAAATCAACGGCATTCCCCTTCTACATTGCTTAAGTGCGAGTTCAGTGTGTCTAAGCATTTTCTTCATTAATATGCCTCATCTACTGTCTTCCCATGACAACGTGAGTTCTCTGATGTAAGCAAATCACCTAGTGTTGAACTAGTTACAGGTCAGACCTGAAGCAGGCCTGGCTGTCTTTGTGGACTACAAGCTGATGCTGCTAATTGTCGATCCCCAGCCTCATTGTGGGAGCAATCATTAGAGAAAGGGTTCTGCAGCATCAGCAGGCCATGCACCACACGCACACCCACAACTAAGCTATATCTTGACAGCAGGACAGCCACCACGATAGACATCATATAGGTAGACGCCCTATTGGCCGTTGGGCGCTGAGATTTGTGGACCGCCATTTTGAACCGGTCGCACTCCTGGTTTCGTTGCGTAACAGCATGTTAAGATGCCAGGGTACTGTGCAGCATTTTCCTGTTCTAATCGGCGGACCATCGCAAGTAGGGCTCGGGGGATCACTTTTCACAAGGAAGATTTAACATTACTACTGTACTATTGGTTGTATTTTGTCCTTAAATCCAGAGAACTGAGAAGGAGCATGGCTCTTTGATAGTACTGTACTGAAATCGTAGCTAGCCGACGTTAGCTAGGCTATGTATCTCAACCCTCAACTCAAGTGTTTTCCACATAACTTACTATTCAGATCAGAAAGACGTTCCAAAGCACTTGTTAGATGCACGAGACTTACTTTTAGCGTTATGTAACGTTACGTGCCTATTACCAACACAATCCAGTCTGAAGTTAATACATACATTTCATTGTTCGACCGGACATAATAACTGTTATTTGTGTTTGCGCACGTGATATCAGGAAGCAATGTATACACACATGACGGCAAAGCGCAAATCGAGTTACCCTTCCCACTTGTGCAAGTATTACTAAGATATCTTATCCCGTGCGAATTGGACATTAATATTACAGACGTCAGTGTATAAATTACATTATTACTCCATCTACCCATGTAAAGTTAATCCCGCCCGAATAGGGCTTTAGATTACAACTGATACAAGAATTCTATGTAGAAATAAAACAATTATTATTGGTATAACATTGGCCAGCGAACTTAGTATTTTGTTGTTAGCTTCACTATTTACTGAATCAAGTAAGTTTTCAGTAGTCCTATTTCAAAATAGGAGTTTTGTTGAAGAAAGGTTCTAAGACATGTGAATAAGCTTGACCTCCTTTGTGAAATGTTTTTCTGTAGACTCTCCCAAATCTTCAGTTTTCATTTTGAAGGTTTCCTAAGGACAAAGAGGTGAGGAAGACGTGGGAAGTGGTTTGAGGAGAGAGGGATTCCATGCAAGTGATACATCAGTACCTTGCTCTCATCATTTTATTAAGCAGGGTGATTTTGATAGGACAGGTCAGATTGTCTGACTCCGAGATGGTGTTATTCCATCTGTCTTCAGCTTCCCGGTTCACCTCCAGAGAGTAGGTGTATTATTCATAAATGCAAGTGTTCATAAATGTAAATTATCAATCACAGGGCAGGGTAAGATGCTTATCCCTTTATACATATATATTTTATACTATGTATTCCGCTTCTTCATTCTCAGAGAGAGAGAATAGTGGGAGACAGCCCTTTCCGACGGGAAACTGAAGCCAGCTTTGGAGAAAGTGACATAAGGCTTCAGTTTCCCGTCGATTTTTTCAGGTGGCTAAAATACGTTTTGTTGCTGCCCAAATCCACTGCGGTGCATTGCTTCGTTTTCATGTTGGTACTGTTGTCTGCTTCTCCAAACTCGGGGTGTACCGAACACCATTTAAAGATTGTAGATCTGTTAGATTTTTTTATAGCATCGGTACTTTCGACACTATCAAAGGTATAATTAGCGGGGATTGTATGGCGTTAAGCACGTGCTATCGAAATAGTATCGATACTTTTGACAACCTTACAACACGCCAACACTTCTGCCCTTGAACCAATTTAACAGCAGTCGCCTTCAAAAGAGACATCTAAACAATCCAGGACATTCAGCCTGTGCACAGAAACCAGAGGGAACCCCTGCTTTAAAATAAATCTCTTTAGTTATATGAGGTCCGACTAGTCCCCAGCTGTCTCCTCAGACCTGACTTGTGTTTGCCAACCACAATCAATAAGCAAACGTCCAGTGGAGATTTGACTAAGGAAAAGGCTGACCAGGGACCAGCACTTAAAGCTTCTGGCTGTTTGAGGGATTGCACGTGGTTGCAACCATGCTCACATGTGTACGGCTGCTAGGCAGTAATGTGTGGCTGCCACTACCCTGAGAAAGCCATGGCATCAGGTCACACCAGATAAGGGGACACCATGAAAACCCAGCAAAGGAAACCACATATTGAAATTGGGAATAAGGAAATAATTAACTCCTCTAACTTTGTCTTTATATTTATTCTTTATTCTGTCTTGACTTTTGTCAGTCCTGCAGTTTCACTCACAAAAATATGAATAGATGCCTTATTATTTAAAAAAAAAAAAAAAAAAAAGACGCCAGAAGAGGAATGGCAGGAAGTGGAAACATTACAACTTTGGCAGCTACTGAACATACTCTGATGAGATTATAAAAATAGGATTCATGGCAGATATGGAGTAAAAAAATCCCGTACTGTTTGCAAAATGCTGTCGCCCAGTCTTCACAGTAAGCACATTTTACCTGAGGGTAGAGGAGATATAATGCCAGGTCCCCTAATACGTATGTCTCTATATAGACATGACAGTTATTCCCTGCTCACCTTGTGTCCACAATGCACTCTACCTGCTCTGAACACAGATAGTTTCCCTCTACTTCCATCTGAAAAGCTTAGTTTTCCATTCCTCTCCGCAATCTTCCAATGGTATTCCCATTTAAAACTACACACAGTTCTTTTACATATTCTCTCCAAGCTGCTCTGTGATATTTCTTATATTTTAGTGAATTACCAGAGCTCTACATTGACGCATCATGTGTCTGCATTGTTTCTAAGCTGGACAAGAGTGACACGACCTTTTGAGGGAAAGATTAAGAACAGTTCATGTCAGCAATACGCTAAGTTGTCACTTGATATCTTGCAACCAGCCATAGAGGCTAGCAGGCCGATCCATCTGCCTCACCCTTTTGGGGTGTTAGAGAGTCATGGATACTGTCATGGGCACAGGGCTGCTTTAATAAAAATAAATGTAACGTAATGCGATTTGGAATTAAAGTAAAGTAAAACCCCTCACTGCTTCACCCAGAGGCATGTAGAGACATGATTTAGAATTCCGAGTTTTTTTAAGACTGAGTTGTCTAGTTCTCTACTAGCATAGAGAGCTACTGCTAGTTAGCTACCAAAGGTTGGAGTATGTGTGACCTTAAAGGTGACAAGGTGGATTTGGTGGTTGGATTTGTTTTGGCGTATTCTCTTACACCCCCCTCTGCAAGTAGGCTACAGAAAAATGAAAAGGAAACATCCTGGTAATCATTAGCTGCTCTTAAAGGGCTTGCGAGTAACATTTAGGAGGATCTATTGGCAGAAATAGAATATAAAGCTGCGTTTCCAGCGCAGGAACTTTCCCCAGGGACTAGGAACCTTTGAAGGAACAGGTGCATTTCCCCTGCATTTCCACCGCAGGGACCAGGTTCTAAATTAAGTTCCGGGGACATTATTTTAACCCCTAAAAGGTTAAAAGGCTTGGGGAGTAGTACTTCCCAAAAGTACAGGAACCTTCGGTGTGCGGTTTACTGCGCTGAACTGAATTTCTGATTGGTCGAACTCCGACCGGCCTGGCAGCAAATGGTATGGCTGTGTGGATCGATGCGTTGCTGGGTCACAGGCCGGCCTAAATGCTATAACACCAACCGCTAATGGTGTAGAACTGTGGTGTTCGTTAAGACAAGTGGGGGCTAAATCGATCGTACCAAATGATATCTTGTTGATGTCGCCGCATTATGAAACGGGCGGGCACACTGACCTGCAGGCTGCAGCGACTTGTGTGTTTACTCCTGCGACCAACAGCAGCCCTCCTCCCATGCCTCCTGCCGAAGCACACAAATGCTGTATTTTTCGCTTTTTGTATTGCAAATAAATCAACAGTTGTGGAACCAAATGTGTATATAGTGGCTTTTCTTGTATCTGAAAGCAAGTAATTACTACTACATGTAATGCTTATGCTTGTGTTACCACAAGATTTACAACGCTCTGAGGAACTAGTGGCTCTCAATTTCACCATTATACACCGGTAAGCTCGGTATAAAACAGGTGAGAGTGCAGAGGTTAAAATAAGCAAAGATCCTTATGCTGATCTTGCAGGTCATGTGTTTAACATGTTAAAAGAATAGAGTTATGCAGCTAAGTAGCTCCTGGGGATAAAAGTTCCTTTTACTCTGGGTGGAAACGCTGCTCAGTATTTATAAGTATGTTTTCATTAGTGTATATACACTTGAAAATCAGAATCGTTGTGTTTTCATGACCTTAGAATGAGCCGTTTATTTCTACAGAGGGAGCAGGTCCCCTTCCAAGGAGGCCGCCCAAGTAGAACCGCCATGTTTCTACAGTAGCCTAGAACGGACAAACCAAACACTGGCTCAAGACAGGGCTGGTTGCGTTTTTCGCGAGTTTCGTGGCCAGCGTAATTTCTATGACGCGCTTGGAAGGGGAGGGTGATGCGAGCGGCATTCAAATGGTGGCAAACTGCAATCTCACCACTAGATGCCACTAAATCCTACACACTGGACCTTTTGGGCCTCATTACGGCTAACCACAACAGTCTGTGGTATCAACTGTAAGTTGTATCAATCCCCGTACTACAACACGGCTGCCAGACAGCATCATCTGTCATATACTGTGCCACAAAGGCCAGACACCAACATAATCAATCAGTTTGTCTGTTGCATGCATTTTCTACTGCTTCTCTCAAAAGGGGCCCATATGCAGCCATGTCTATACAATTTGCCTCTTGGTTTGCAGTATCAGGGTTAGGGTAGGAAGCTCAGATCTTGGGCTGAATTTAGTGTAGCACAGCTTAGGCTATGGAGAGGTATCTTATGGCCCTATCCAATGAATGTTTAATGGGTCTGGAGAAGTCGGTGTGGAGGAAGCTGACTGTGCTGCATCAGTAGGCCAGGCTGTAAAATGAGACAGGGGATGAAGCCAGCCAGCTCAGGATGGCGAGAGGAGAGGGGAGGGGCGAGAGAGCAGAGTGCTGCATTCAGAGACAGTATACAGCACAGGACAGCACCCAAAGATGTATGTTAGCAGTCAGACATTAACAAAACGACGCCGCTGCACTAAAAGCCCTCCAAATGAAAATGGTTTGGGTATGAATTGTATATTTCTGCAATGCTCTATTCAAAACTTGCCCTGAAATCAGGCTCATTTTAGGAGACAGAGACTATACACAATATTAGCTTCAACTTCTTTACACTGCCAACTGCAAGTAAGCCACACTGCTCCTTCTGATAAATTGAATATAGGTTATCCAGTCATCCATCTAACTGCTTCCTCTGCCTGACAGTGCCAGTGGGCATGTGTCCATGTCTGTAAACTGCCAGTGGCTGAGCAGTTAAGGAGCACTGCACTGTGGACACTAAGATCTGGGATCTCTAAGCAGATCAGGAATACACTGTCAACTCAAGGGAAGGCTTTCCTTTGAGCACTTTGGCTGAATTTGACTGCAGACACAAACTGGAGGCAGAATGCGTTAGCCTTGTCTATAAACAATGTCAGCATCACTTCAAAGGTTTATTGCAGTGTCATAATAGGCCGAAGGATATGGCAAGCCTCGTGAGAGAGCCCAGAGCTGCCACACAATGGCTCGATGGCTGCAAGATCTTAGGCTTGTTGAAGGCTGAACAGGGGGAACCAGAGAGTTGACAGAAACAAGAAACATCGGAGCGGACTCAACTCTCCACCCAAATTCTACATCATCCACAGCCTTTTTAATGGAACACTAAGATGTGGCCACACCAGGCGTCTCCACTTCAGCGTGTTAAACTGGCCATATCTAAAGCCCGGAGTAATGCGAAGGGGTTCGGCCTTGAGACCAGCAAGAAGCTTCATTAAAATTTATCTTGCACCTGAACTGTGTTCCCTCTCTACGCACTGATTGAACTAAAGCTCCCTCTGCCCATCAGGGACTGCGTTACTGTGTGCATCTGTCTACCCATATGCCCAATGCAAGCCCCACGCAGCTGTGAGCGATGTGCTAATGAGGCCTACAATCTACGGGACATACCGCGAAAAAGAAAAGTATTTCGACTCAAAAAAAACAACAAACTTCTTCCTCCCACAACTTCAAGTTAGCAGCAAACACGTTCCGCCTTATAACCCTACGACAAGAATATAACTCAAAAGAGGGATATCAAGAAACACCACTAATCTCATTTGAATGGGTAAGCCAATGCATTTGCTTTTACGGTATCATTAAACTCTGATTAGCTGTTGCAAAATTAAGACTGATTGCTGGGCACACATGCAGTGCTTTTCACCACTTCCCAATAAAAGCCTAATTCAGCTCAGTCCTACAAACAGAAAGATGTCCAAAAAGGTTCAAATCCATCCGTTGGGCTGGTTAATCGATAGCTGAGGGCAGGGCTTAACAATAGGAATTGCCCGTTAGCTTGTAAAATGCCACGTCGGGCAAGTAAATCTGTTTCCTTGTAGAAAAGTATGCAGATTGCCTTGTCTACATGTTTGGGTGCTCCTTTGGTCTGTTGCAAAGTAGTGCCATAACTGGGAGGGAGTATCGTTTGGTGAATCATCCCTCTGAAAAAATTGGCAGTGGCTAATCTCATGAGCCCCCTGTCACCTGTAATGAATGTGAAGCTACGTGCAATTTGAAACCAACATGGAAAAGGACTTAAACAAAGAGCTGAAAAATACTACCCACAGTCAGATTTGTGCTCATGCTGGCATTGTGTGTTTTTATCATTTAGTGACCCAATTTCAACATGCAAGCTGTTTTCACGCGCTTTGATTTTTTTTATTGCAAAGTACTGTTTGAACTGCGAGGGTAATAGGACCGGTCTTGACACAAACACCGAATGCCTCCAGGAATAAATCTCAACAAAGCATCTCTAATTAAGGCGTCAGCCTGTCCATTATATGGAGCACAAATGGAGGCTAGCGTGAGTGATGTATTTGATTTATCAAGCCATGCCATCAGGCCAGGGCCAGTCATATCTATGGGTAAAGAGAAGTGCAAACTCGGGATATTAACAACTGTACACGAACAAAACAACATTTTCAAAAGTGTGACCTGTGAAATAGCAATGTCATCTCGTCTATTTTTTTAGGGACTTTGGCGCTCCGCTGACTTTTGCTCTAGCTCACGGTGGTGGGAAGCTGCACGGTTGTGGTTTTGAGTGGAATATCTCAACAACTATTGGATGGATTGCCATTCTGGCATCCACGTTTCCCTCCGGATGAATTGCAATCACTTTGGTGATCCTTTAACGTTTCATCTAGCGCCATCATCAGGTCAAAATTGAAATGCGTCCAATACTTTGGTTTATGTCCAAATACCTACGAAACTAAAGGCCTTCCCATCAGCCTCTGCTGTACCTTGTGTTTAGTGTACATATTAGCCTGCGGACATGTTAAACCCAGAAGTTGAACATAGTGAACATTATCTCCTTAACATCAGCATGGTGTCGCTGTGAGTATGTTAGCATATTGACATTGGCATTTAGCTGAAAGCTCGCTGTGCCTCACAGAGCTGTCAGCATGCCTGTAGGCTTTTACTCTTGTTTCACTTCTGCTGACTGATTTTGAAACCCCCCACTTTGACAGGGACACTGTGCACACGTGCTCCTGTTTAAATGGTTGAATAAATACACACCTGAACGGAAATACGTGCGCTAAAGGTGAAAAATCCCTTTTGCTTTGACTCAAGGTCCAGCGCTAATCAAAGCACTTAAACTAGAATAGAATCTTTAATGCTCCCCAATGTAAACGCCACACGGGCAGTACAAGTCGTCAATTACAACTGCGCAATGTCTTGATGATGTGCCCATTCTGTGTACCCTGACTGCAGCAGAAGGGCTACAGCAATTACTAGCTGGACGGCTTTAAGATGAGTCAGCTAAAGGACACTGAAGTGCTGTGCTGCAAGGGCTGCTCCAAGCCAAATAAATATCATCGTGATCAGTATACCATACACACGCGTATCTCTAACTACCACGATCTATTTTAGTCCCTCGCTGATCTGACGAGGAGCTGTGAGGGAGTTAGACGGGAGTACGTTTCTCATGAAACAGAGCGGTCGTCCTTTTGTGGGCCAAGAGAACAACTAGAGAGATAGCGTCGTATCCATGCTGAACTGCGCCAACGGACCCAAACATTCTCCTCTGCTCGCTCCCTGCTCCTCTCAGGATTGATATATAAGTGCAAAGTTACACAGGAAGGCAATACTAGATAAGCGACCCTGTCCTCCCCCGCGTAGAACTGAGCGACAACCCCAGGACACTGAGTGATGGTGCAGACAAATCGAAATGCACAACGCTTGCAGCTACTTACTAAAGAAGGCCTGAGGCCCAATCAGCTGTTGTGATTACACTTTCTGGGCTATAAAAAAAACCTGTCGAGCTAGTCTTGTGTCTAATTTTATCAATGACAGCCAACAGCTCTCCAAGCATATAAAATGGAAACAACCCTCTCCGAACACTTGAAACAAGCGGAGGACAGCAGCGATAGGTAAAGCTGTTAACAGTGCGTCTGCTTTAAACAGGACAGCATTCATAATCTTATGGTGAACATGAATCAGGTGGGTTTCTGGGTTAACTGGACTCAAATGGAAACCCACTGGCCTTAGTAAAACACCAACACTCTCATATTTAATTGGCAGGGCTCCGCAACAATCTAAAACTACACATGAAGCACCTCTTGCCGACAATCTTTTCCATCACTTCATCCAGCCAAGTCACCCCAGCAGACTTCAGTGAACCAAAATGGAGGCTGCTGGGAGCTCGGGGGCCTGACAGCAGCCGCCACTTACTGCTCCTTGGCCCAAATGCCAGCTTGATTGGCATCTAAAGGTTGGTGACTTTCATGAAGTGTGCCATTTGCCCCTGGGCAACAGAAGTGCTACTTTTCATTACGCTCAGTGGGAGTGAAGGCTTCCCCTGTTCGTGGAGCGCCCCCCCCCCCCCCCCCCCCCTTTTCCACCCAGGATGCCACGTGAAACAGATAGTTGGAATCACGCTGCGACAGGGCTGCAGACGGCACAGTACATTTACTGCCAGGCTGAGGGCTTCACTGCTAGCGTTTCCCTCGGCTCCCGCTCGACCACGCGCTCGCTACGCACACACGTTACGCACCGCCCTGTTCCTTAAAGGAGCTGCGCAACTTCCTAATGGGTTCGTTTCACAGTCTGGGGAGGGGGGGAGCCGTGGCAGTGAACCGCGGGGATGTGTTGCTCTTTCATGTGCGGTGAGAGAAAGTCCATACAGCCCTACTGCGACATCATTTCCAACTCCATTTTCTTTACAGAAGAATCTACTGCTTAAAATGATAGATTATAAAGCCCATTCAAAAAATCTGATCTTTGACCATGGTGACTCTCAAATTCTAACTAAGCTAGTTCTTTTGATCGCCGGGATTCTTGAACAACACCAACAACAATGCATGCTGTATCAATGTGTTCAAAGCATTTGTCACTGATGAATGCTATTGCAGGAACACGTTTGATTGGCTGTAAGCCTGGGCAATATTAATGATATAAACACTGATTTCCTTGATAGTGTAACTTAATATACTGATACTGATAAGTTGCATTGCTTGACAACGTACCAATAACCCAATCCCAACTCAGAAACAAAGCTATTTCTAACTCATCATATGGCATATGGTCTTTTAATAATGGACAGCCCCTTTCCCAAAACAGGCACTGCCCATGCTAGTGTTTTGGCATCAGAAGTCAGATATAAGGAGAAAAGTGCTCCCTCTAAGGAACACTTTCGGCGTCGGCACAGAAAGCAACAGCTCGGTAACCACAAGGAGCAAAGAGCAGTTACAGATCAACAAGGTAACAAGATGTTGGTGGTGTGGCAATACTTTGGCTTCTAAAGACCGTCTCAAACAGGCCACAAAACATAGAGGTGATGTTAACTAAGTAGAAACCCTGTGCCAACAAGGAAGGGGGGCTCTTTAAACTCACCAGAAATAGCAGCTTCATTCATGACGTCAAATATACCGACATTGACTGATATGAAAAAGGTGATGGTGAGAACATTTGTATCCATAATCGCCCAGCTCTTATTGGCGCTGTGTGTGTTTGGGGAGAAGTTGGGAGTTTTTCCCTTGCCAATGCAATGTTTCCCTGCAAAGTAGAGCACCCACATGGGAGAAGAGGGATGCTTCTTTATTATTATATCCAAACTTTGCAGACCAAATAAATGAAACATTCGTGAAACTAATAACAATAGGGTGGGCCTACCACATCAGTGAACTCGTCTGGAAATTGCCCAACTCCCAATGAAGAATGACGGCTCTACATGAAGGGGACAGTGGGAACATTAAGTCTAAAAATAACCAACAGCTCCCAAGGGTTTTGGGGTTTTTTTTATTGGGGGGGGGGGGGCAGCGTTGGCTCAGTGTGCAAGAGGCTTTAACAGGATGTGTGACCTCAATCCAGGAAGTGGAATGTTGGAATTAGAGAAATACTTCTTCACCTGAAGCCGCGGAGTGTAGGCCTTCACACTCCGATTCAACTTGAAACCCTGGTCTGCAATGAGAAGCAGTGCACACCTACACCCGCACATACGCACTTTCGTACAAGTCTGAGTGACTGAGCGTTAAAGAACATTGTACACTGCAGAAAGGATGTGAGCCTTTTGAAGTCCTAAGATAGAATTAAAAAAAATAGACTGATGGGAGTTATGCAGATGAGACGCAGCCTCATCCAACTGGGCCTCAAGTCCACTGGGCAAAGTCCAGGGGAAGGTTGGCCAAAATATAAGTGAACGGGGGAGATTCTGGCGATTTCTATGTTTAAATATGTTGAGTCATTAAGTCATTAACGGCAGTGATCGGTATCAGATGAATAATAGGCGCGAGGAGCATTCCTAATGAAAACCAAACGTGTCACACAGAACATTCAGTGCTTCAATGAGAAAACACCCACAGGATTTTAAAACCACGCCGTGAATGAGACGCGGGTCTCCCATTTCTTGGTCAGCAGCTTTGTTTTCGCCAAGCAGCCACCCACAAAAAACAGGGACACCACCAAGGTTTCTGGGGATAAAATGAATTAGGCCCCGTTTACACACACAGTTTACCCCAAAAACACACATGCTCTGACTTGGGAGGCAGCGTCACACCGAATCACAAACGCAGTGTTCAAACGTTGTCTGGGAGCTTCAGAGCGTCGCGTGACTCTCATTCCACTCAAACCAAGCGCAGAGCCAAGATGAGGTGCGCCGTGAAGGATCCCATTGTACTCAGCCAAAGCAAAAGGGAAAATGCAGCCGAGGAGCAATCAAGATCCAATCGCTCAGCTGCGCATGTGGTCAGCAGTGCAAATGCAATAGTTTTCCTGTCGGCTTGGAGGATCAATAGAAGTAAAAAAAAAAAACAACAAAGCATCGCATCACGTGGATGAAAACAGGAAGACGTGGAAAGTGAATGTGTGATACGGGTCCCTGTATTCTGCCGCAAAACAGGTAGTCATGGTTTCTCCTTGACAAGGAAAAGGATGTAATTATTAGAAGGGGAACTACTGTTTGCAGGACTTCAGGCTAAACTTTAGGGCTGCAACTAATGATTATTTCCATTAACGATAAATCTGTGCGTGAAAGCACCCTTAGCGTAAAAGCTTTCAATGTGCAAACTTTCAAAACAAAACGCTCTTCGATGTCTTTTCCATTGTTTCTGTCCGCTATACCTCAAACACCATCCCTTTCACACACACCCCCCCCCCTTACCCCCTCCTCCATCGCCATCGGCCCCCAGCCCTCTTGGCATGTCGTGGCATATGTATTTATTGAGCAACCGAGTGGCATTTATCTCACAGCTTAGTCATAATTAGTCCAACTTGGTCTCGGCCAGACA
>CM022491.1:19059176-19103622 GCA_011952105.1 Coreoperca whiteheadi | reverse complement strand
GTGTAGGGTTTGGGTGGGGGGGGGGGGGGGGGGTTTCAAGCAAAGAAAAGGCCAAGTTCAAACTTGAGCAACAGACGCTGGTGGACACAGATACTGCACTTCGACTCACCTTGAGCGGCCGTTCCTCGGGTGCTGAATACACTTGCTATCAAAGTGGCCACATACCAAATCATAGTACTATTGCCAACCAGAAATAAGCCTCATCATATCTCAAAGTGCCCCTTTCGGTGTATCTCTCATCGCCGGGTGGCCCAGGACAAACTGAAGCGGGCCGGTATCCTGGTTTTACTTGTTAGCCGAGCCCTGGACACTTTTCCATCGGCGCTTCCCCTCTCTCTTCCCCTCTCCTCCGCTCTCCGCTCGCATCCTGAGACAGATCACCTGCGCCAATGGGACGAGAGCAGCCGACGCAGTGAAACCAAGCGCCGAGCTTTTTACATCACCGCGGCCCCGCCTCCGCACTCGCGCATGGATGGGCGCGGGAGAAATAAGCCCGCTGGTTGGTCACACGCGCTGTCTGTTTCCCAGTTGCGGTGTTGCGTTCGACGACCTGTGAATACTCGGAGCTTTGCCCCTTCCGATTGAAGAAGCGACCTCTGTGTGTTCACGGCGGAGAAAGAGAGAGAGAGAGAGAGAGAGAGCCTGCTTTCTTATTATTGGCTCCTTTCGCCCTTGAGGCACTTACATTCACAATAATTGCAATAATATCAAAGTATCGCTTTTATAGTGGAGTTAGAGGCAAAAACATTATAGCAAGTCGCGAGACAATAATATGTAGGCTATCATAAAACAGAAGGGGGGAAATAATGATTACTAAGCTACATTAAACTGGTACACTCGCAATCACAAATGGTCAAATCCAACAGGTGGCTAACCCTGCAGCGAAGAATAAATGCGATGAAACGCACTTCTGTTTGATTCAAAGACCGTAACGCTACCTATTCTTGACTGTATGAAGGCTATTTGTGCGTGACACAACACGTGAGTTTCTGCGTGAGTCCGAGGGATCGGGATAAGCTTGGGCAAAACCGCAGGTTCCTAACTTCGGCGTCGTGAAAGGATTCGGGCGTCTCCCCGTTTTCCACGGCGGACCTGAATGCAGCACTAGAGGGAGCCGCGTTCAAGGTGGGTTGGCGTGTGAAGCCGTGGCGGAGCTGCGGTATCATCCTGCGCAATTAGAAGAGAGGAGTCCTGCCGCCCGTCCATGGGAGTCCATGAGCAAATGTGAGGGGTCATGTTTGCAAAAATGTACACTATGTTGAAACAGTGATAGCCAGGTTGCTATGATGTTACATTCTGAAATACATGACACGGGCTAAAACAATTTACAATA
This sequence comes from Coreoperca whiteheadi, assembly GCA_011952105.1. Taxonomy (NCBI): domain Eukaryota; kingdom Metazoa; phylum Chordata; class Actinopteri; order Centrarchiformes; family Sinipercidae; genus Coreoperca; species Coreoperca whiteheadi. The sequence goes on along the minus strand of CM022491.1, from coordinate 19,102,289 downwards.
AGTTGCCTGAGTTCAGCATGATTCATCTTCATTGATACAGTGACTCAGTCAAGGGCCCTTTGGAATCCAGCTGACTCAGTCTGCCTGGCTCACAGTGCGGCCTATGATGCCTCAGAGCCAATTCTCCTCCACCTCCAAGTGGAGTCTGAGGACCCCCGTGCTCCTTCAGGAGGAGGCTCCCGCAGCCTCTCGCAAAGCATGAGAAATACATTCATTTGACGTGGTTTGAGGCCATCATTTGCCATTCTTATTCATAGCCACATTTTCTCAGTGTCTACGCAAGTCCCCCCCCCTACACACACACATGGAAATCCATCAAGTGTCAGCCTACCTGATAAAAAGGGAAGGTCATGATGCAACCAAGTGATGTCTTCCTCAAATATTAAACCTTTCAGAAGCATTTTGCCGCTTAAGTTTCCCACAGTTCTAGATTATACATAGGATAAATAAGTCATTCTAAACGGGCCAAATGATGACCAATGCTACAACACGTCTTGCAACCGCAGCTATTTGTTTTTTCAACTTCTCCACAACTGAGGGTATATTGGGACTGCCTTTAAAACTTTGTCTCACATTCTTCCCCAAAGCCACGAGCTAAAAGATGATCTTTTGGGAAATGTTACTGTAATGGAGCCCTTGTAGTATTTATTGTCACCGTTAGTTAACGTTAATCTTACTCGCTCGCACAGGTGTGATCCAGTATTGGTCCAGTTTGTGAGGCTTCGTGAGAAATACTGTTTCTGTCGGTAAATCCATTTTCAGAATTATAAAAAACAACAGGGAATTGATCATGAAACATGCCATTTGGCCAGGAGGAAGACTTTGAGAGGATTCTCCTTGTCCAGACTTTGGCACCTTCTTCACGCAAACCCATGTAGGGACCTTGAGAGGGATTCTTATTTATCCTATTTTCTTATTCATAATGAGTAATGGAGATTTGAACATAAGGTAGCATTTTGAGGCAAACATCCATGGTACAAAATATTCAATTCAATTCAATTTTATTTATATAGCCCAGTATCACAAATCCCATTTGCCTCAAAGGGCTTTACAGTCTGTTCAACATACAACACCCTCTCTGTCCTTAGACCCTCGATTCGACAAAGGAAAAACTACCCAAAAAAAAACCTTTTAACAGGGAAAAAAAGGATAGAAAGCTGAGGAAGAGCAACAGAGGAGGGATCCCTCTTTCCCAGGACTGACAGACATGCAATAGATGTCATATGTACAGAATAGATTCAGAGCAGAAAATCATAGTACATACCATTATGATGACTGGTGAAATGGTAGTGTATATATAAGTATGATGAAAAGTGTGGGATGTAAAACATAAGGGAAGATGATGGGTCCAGACGGACAACCCAGCAGCTCCAGGTGGAGCCCAACGAGCAGGACCCGAGCCACTCGTCCCCTGCACCATAGACACAGCAACACTGCTCCAGCAGGTCGCCATAGTCACAGATCCAGATACATCTCCGGACACTGAGATACCTGCTGAAAGTGACAGTAACAGAATAGAGAGAGACGAGAAAGCACAAAACTACGGGAGAGAGAAGAAGTCGAGTTAGTAACATGCATTTATGGGATGAGAATGCATCCTGGGAAGTCCCCCGGCAGTCTAGGCCTATAGCAGCACAACTAAGGGATGGTTCAGGACTCACCTGAGCCAGCCCTAACTATAAGCTTTATCAAAGAGGAAGGGCTTTAGCCTACTCTTATGGTGTCTGCCTCCAGAACCCAAACTGGGATCTGATTCCACAGGAGAGGAGCCTGTGAAAATATCTACTTTCTCTCTCTGTCACCCTCGGCCTCTCTTTCCTGGGGCCGTCTCGTTCTCCGTCCCTCCTCTATGTCACAGCGCCGGTGACGCCTCAGTTCGCTCGCGTTGGCTCTTCTGCAAGCTGTAGCCAGGAGAGGGGGGCACGTCAGCATCTCTGACAGAGACATCGCTGGCCTCAGATGCAGCCGAAGGCTCTTTTCCTGCCGCTGCGGCGACGGGAGGAAAGCCACGTCTCTCACAGCTGTCACACCAAGCGGTGCGCTTTGAAAGACGCGTGTGAAGTGTAAATACTGTAGTAGATTCAAATTGAGCTTTTATCATGTTCTGTGATCTTCTCCACTGCACCCAGCTCCAATCCGGTTTTTGTTGCTCCCTGGTGATTAATGAGCCAGGTGTGACTCGATAGGTGTGTTGGTTGTGGCTACTGACTGTAATACATATTGTATGTGGCAACGATGAAACTGAACTGGTGTCATAACATTTTATGTGATTAAGACTGTTTAGGGAAACAGTTTTATAGTTTATAGAGAATCCAATAAATGCCAAGAACAAACAAGATGAAGAGTCTACAGCCACACAGTGACTCTGTCAGGCTGTACTGAAGTGTGATTTCTAGCTTACGCATCCATAAAGTTAAGTTTATGGTTAACTTTATTAAGTATGCTAATATTTTTCCCCAAAGTCATTAGGAAACATCGTCTGCATCCATTAATGAAAACCACATTTGGTGCCCATCTCGTAGGATGTTGAGAGGTTTCACTAAATAAGCGAAACATTTGACCTGCTTGCGGTGTTAGGGGACAAGTCCGGTAGACCAAAGTGCGGTGTTGTGCATGGATGTGCTCAAAGAGCGTCGTTCATTGCACACGCTCGTTTTTTTGCTGAACGGTGAAGTGAACGTATCCGTTTGCAACCAATGAACGTGAACGCGCCGTGTTTTCCGGCACCTGGCACGCCGCTGCCTTGGGCCACAGAATCTGATGGGTTCGCGGATTTTTGAAACGACAGAGCGAGCTTTAGCATTCCAACCGGTCTTGGGAGATACGTGCGAGTGACTGATGACCACAAGAAGTCGCGAACAAAAGGTAAGACGAGTTCCCCCACACAAGTCAAACTCACAGGAGTTTGTAAAGGAACAGAATGGAAGAAATGAACGTGAACTAGCTTATTTTAGTACTGGGACCTTAGTTCGGAATTCAAGCTTGGGAGCTAAGAACGGGAACTAGTTCATTTTAATCTGTGTGAACTGAACTCTGAGCTAGCTCTCGTGAAGCGTGACCTTGCACAACGCTGCCAACGTGGTGAACAGACCAACCAACTCACCAACACTGGCTTCCGTAGAGCCATGCCACTAGCATGGCTATGGCTATAAAGGCAATACAACTATACTTATACTGTTTAGGGAAACACCAACAGCATTAGAGTTTATAGGCAATCGGAAAGGTGTCTGAGAAGAACAAATGTGAAAATGTAAAGTTATACCTTAAAATGTACACATATGTCTATTATACATGGTGTATGGACAATGTAACATCTGCAGGGTTACAGCATGTGATTGTATTGATACCTCATGTGAGAGTCTATGTTTTTTAAGTCTATCACACTTTTTAAATACTAGTAATGGTTTGAAACGAATATGAGATTATAATAATAAGAGTTTGCTCATACAGATGCTATATAATTACGAAGATTAGACCTTAGGTCGATCCAGTATGTGATGGATCCAGTATTGGACAGATCATCAAACTGACAACAATTGGTGTCTAAATCAGGCAAACTGATCCAGAACTTTTTTAACACAGCTAATCTAATAGGCCTTTGGAATTACATACACCAAACTCAACGAAAATACCCTTTTTCTCTCAGCCACACTATTCCTTCTCCAGAAATGATCATTTCCTTTCAGAGATTCTGCATTACTTTCAAGCAGTAAAATCTATTTATTATGAGGCCATTTTTTTCCTCAATAGTTACCCATCCAGAACCTGTCAAATGGATATGAATCAATAGTTTACTAGCCAATGAAACACATATTGAATTTATAGATCCCAGTTAGCTTTCAATGTGCAAACTTACAAAACCCAAGATGTCTCTAAAAGGTTTGTTATGGGAAGCGCTCAAGGCCTATATTCGTGGCCAAATCATCTCCCACTGTGCGCAACTGACCAAAACACGAAAAGTGAAAAGACTACTATGTTAATAAATTGTTCCGGACATAAATATTAGCAATATGGGGAGAAAATGGGAAGGATTTTGGCTCATCAGGTAAGAGTAACTGAGGAATCAAAAATAATAACTGAAAATAACTGAACGTCCCTTCCATTGGTGATCGAGATCAAGATGGCAGCTCCTGTATCCGGGGTTTTTTGGCTTCATGTTTGTACACTGGGAGGAAGTGGAGATGCGTTGTCCATCTTTATATACAGTCCATGATGTCAAAATATCTGCAGTGAAAAAGGCCTGTTTACCAGTTTCTGAGTTCATGAACAGCCAATTTCTAGCATTGATTGGTTGTTTTACTAATTGAAGACCTGTTGCTGAAGTCTCATGTACCCTTACCTTTCTGTCACTGTACCATATATAAAAATATAAAGAGTGCATTCCTTCTGCAGTCCACCACGTGCAGTGTTACTGTGGAGCACAATGGGGAAATCTGACACTCTTTATAGGCTCACATAAAGTATCAGGAGGCAGTGATATTTTTACTGTTTACAACTTAGAAGTTGGACTGCATTTCCATTAACAGGGAAGACACATACCTTACCTGTGTCGAATATAATCGTGACATATTGGACAAATACTTGCGGGGGCAATTTGCTGTAACTGAAATGAATGAATAGTTCTGTAGAATATCAGGGGCATGTTTCTGAGATGAGCTGTGTCCCATACTTGAAACAGCTGGTCAGAAACATGACCACATAATGCACCAGTTTCAGTTGCCTGATATGTTGTTAGTGGACTCCATATAGGGGCTTTCCACAAGTCCTTGTGTCCTGCTGAGGGAGCTGGCTAATGTGGAAACAGGTTTATCATGTGCCTGGGAGCACTCGGTCTGGACCAGGGAGGGGATCAATGCCCCAACTGGTGGCGGTTTGTCAATATCCCTCCAAATGGTAACAACCCAGCACAGCGAGACGCCCCTTTTTCACTATCCCTGCAGCGCCCCAGTAGTACTTCTGTTGTGAGTTTTATTATATTAGACTATGGTCAAATGATACTCCTCACAATGATCACCATGTCTTAATACTTTGGTTTATGACCAAATGCTTTCAAAATGAATGGCTTTCCAATCATCCTAAGCTATACTTTGTGTTTAGTGTTACTCTGCATTGATGAAAAGACTGATGATGTTTTAAGTGTATACATATTTTACATAGTATAGTGTAACAGGGGTAATGCCCTTTTTAAAACACTATTTTTGCACCTCAGTAAGACAGAGAGCAGACAGCATGACAGGATACATTATTAACAACTACAGTATTTCTACAAACTAATATTATTTAACAGAGAACCACAATAAAATGCTATGTTCAATATTGTTACACAGTTAACACTACTGCAAATAACACACTGACTGAACAATAAAAACAGCAGAGGGGGTCCCAGAGTGGCTAGGCTGGAGAGACTCAGACTCATCAGAATCGCTGTCTAAAAATGCAGATTCCCACTGCTACTCAAGATCCCCAATTTACACAGTTTCACAGGCGCAAACGACTCAGTATCCCTCGATCCAACAGGAATCTTTGCCCCGGGACTACAACTCAACACAGCGGAACTTGGTGGAACGTGAGCCTCGCTCGCTCTGGAACTCCTGGCTGGAAACAGCAGCAGCCTTTTTGTAGGAGAAGCCGAGTGGTCTTCTAATTACTCCAATTCGCCACAACTGTGGCGTTGGCTTCGCGGTTTGCCAGCAGACTGAGGAGGAAGCAGGAAGAGAGAGAGCCAAGGTCGGTCAGTGCAAGCAGGAACTCACCATAAAAATAAAAACTTCGTCCAGCTGTACCAATTACACATAGTTCGTGCCTAAATGTTCCTTAAAAATAAAGACTGTAGTTCTCACATCTCTCATGGATGTGAAAGCACTGCGAGCGCGCCATTGTGGATGTGCACTGATGAAAATAACAGTCAACTTACCTCTCACTAGTGACAGCACAATGGGAAAGTAAATTAAATCTCATTTTCCAAGTATCTGAAGGAGATTAAAAATGCTTCTAACCAATTACGCAATCACTGAATGCTACAGAAGGAGTGCAAAATTTGTGAATGAATATATGCTGGACTCAATTCAGGACAGTCTAACAATGAGAGCTTGGCCGCAGGTGGTAGGATGATGTGCAGAGCCTGATTCAGAGAATGGATGTGGGTCTGATTACAGGCATTGATGATGGAACAGCTCCTGGAGGCTTGGTATTGCCCCAAACGGCTTGATAATGTATTTTCATCAACAACAACAACAAAATTCCCCCAACTGTTTTTCACATAATAATAGGTGATAATAAATAGGGTCACATTTACATATACAGAATATATACAATTTCAAGGTACTTACACTTTATTTGCCATTTCGTGCTACTTTATGCTTGTACTCCACCACATTTCAGAGAGAAATATTGCCTTTCAGATTATAATTTAACATAAAATAACATATGATAAATTTATAAATCTAATGCATTCTTTTAAACCCGAGATTAAACCAGTGTTTCCCAACCTTTTTGGCTTGTGACCCCTTACAAAAAAGCTGTGTCCACTTGAGGCCGTTTGCCATGTTTCAGATCACCCAGATTGGCAACTAGATTAGGCTACCTAACTGTATATAAAGTGGTAACATTGCCCCTTGCCTGTGTGGATGGGACCCTATCCCAGATTCACCAACAGCCAGACGGGTGACACACTGAAAAGTTGCATCATCATTCGAGTCATGGCGATAATTCTCCTTCCTGCATCGGCCCGCAGGCACCTATCAGAATACGGTTGTCACTACCAATGTGTTAACCAGCCTGGGCAACTCCAACACAAGACCACACTCCCCAGACTGCCCTGCTCGCTTCCACTCTGACTGCGATCCCAGTTTTGAATTTGCCTACATGCAAACCACTTGGCTGTAGTTGTCCTTCCCAAACGCTGCAACGATGCCATTCCCTCTAAGTGGAAATGATTGGGAAACGTGTTTCGACAAGGCCTTGTTGATTACGCACCGCTCTCCAATGTTGACGGCCCCAGCATTTGCTTTAATTAGTACATGCGCCCATGCCCGTTGGGGGCATGACACCAATGGACCTATGGAGTTAGCGTAGCGTGGCAGGTCCACCCCGCTGAGACTGAGTACTAGCAACAGAAAGAGTGGCTTGGGGAGCCTTGATTGTGTTTGTGGTGCTGGCAGATGTTTTTGTGTTCCCCTGAGGCACCAGAGAGTGCAGACCTATGAGAGCTGTGATCGGGAAATTGTGGAGAGTGGCAGCCTCAGGAACAGTGGAAACAGAGCAGGGTGAGGCTGAGAGACCGACGGATAGATAGTGAAGCTGTCTGATGCTTGCACAATTTTAAGCCCTATCATCTTGCACTGTGGACATTGTAGCATTTTCCTGGGATTTATTCCCTTCTAGAAGCTTATTTTGAGCTATTTTATAAAGTCATTGTAAGCCTTTGCCTTTTCTTACTGCCACACGTGCCCCTTGGTGGCCTTCTTTGCATTGACTCAAAAGTGTTATTGCATGAACATGTGATGTACAATTGTTGATGAGCTTGCCTTGAAGCTTTATTCATATGCAAACATACATTACCTGCTTGGATAGCTTAATGACTTCACCAAAACCATAACCTGCACCTGGGACTGAAAGCAATAGCTGCAGGTTACATCCTGGCAGGGGATGGAGCTTTAGTTTTACCAGTTAATTTACGGCAATGGAATGCTTTGTCCGGCTCCCAGATCATGCCAGTTCAGCTCCACCACCATTCGGGATGTTCACTCGATTTCAGTCATAACTCGGGCTACATTTGATCGCTTTCATGAACACAGACTTAACGCTTTCTGTCCCTCTGGGTCTGCCATGCACATGACTGGGACAGAGTGGGAATTGGGTTGGAGGAGATCAATTACGGGTTGTCTGCTGGACTTCCCCCATCTCTCTCTCTTTCCCCCGCACACACATATTCTGTCTCCTCCTCACCTAACCTTTCCCTAAAACCCAGGAGAGCTGAAGGTCCAGCTGGCATGCAGCCCAGGCTGTGCCTCCTCCCCCTCAGACCACCGCCATAGGCAGTGAGCCCAAAACCCCAAACACAATGATATCCAGGTCACCACACAACTGTGGCAAGATATGAAAGAAGCACACTGGTGAATATACTGAAACTATCATTTTAATTGCAGATCGGGACAATAGTTTGCATTGTTGAGGGTCTGCTAAAGCTTTGCATTTCAAATTGTTACTGACGGGAAGCTATAAACTGGCAAGGATAGTCAGCATCTTTTGTTTAGTTTTAGATAAAAACCTGTCTGTGCTCATGTTACAGACATGATAAAAAGTCTTCAAACTCAGGCAAGAATGTAGATACAGCCGTCAGCATGACAAAATTCAAAGACTCAAAAATTTTATTTGTAGAGACCATCAGACCAGTAACAGGAAATATATCATCTATCTGAATACAGCCCGCCACCCTTTGCTACATGTCATCCCCTCTCTCTCCCCCTCTCTCCCACATTCCCTGTCTCTCTTCAGATGTTCCTATCAAATTAAGGCAAAAAGCCCCCAAATACATAACTTATTAAATAATGGTGTGCAGACAGTAGCCTGGAAAGTAGTGATATGGGGCACTGAATTGATGAATTTACTCTTTATCAGACCACAAATGAGACAAGAATTAGGTTTGAGAAAGGATCGCAGATCACTGATCACTGTGCAAAAATAACTTGTACAAAAGCACAACTTTATATCTTTATTCACTGATTTTGGTGAAACTGGATCATATGTTATGGAGACCCATACATATTATAATATTTTATTTAACCCAGTAAATACGACATGTGATTGGACTGCACTTCAGCAGAGAGCAAACACTAGGTGATGAGCAAAGCCCCTGCGTCCTGCTTTTTTACCGACTGTCTGTTTGCAGAGATTCGAAAACATTATGAAAGCCTTCAAAACTTAGTTTCAATCTTGCAAAGCCTTTTTTTATTAGTTTTCATGCTTTCAAACACTGACTTTCCAACTTTTTAAAGCTTTTTCCAGTTTTGAGATATGGCATGATATTCATCCCATATTTTCTGAGGACTTTTTGATCAAAGATGTGAAATGCCACGTTAAAAACGGAACCAGACTAAAATAAAATCGCACGAGCATCTATTGCTGCAACACGCTCGTCTGGTAACGCACTCAATAGATAGAACTATTTAATGATGAATGATCAATTCATTATTTATGCTATGATCTTGAACCTAAGCCAAAAAGTCTCTATGAGTAGAGTTTTCCGGGACGGCTGGACAAGTGGACAAAATATACGGAAACAAGGCCACTGATCAAAGATCAGATTTTCATGCTCTGACTTTGTGCAGTTTATTACAGAACAAACTGATATTTTTTTTAGATATACACTACAATAGCTATATTGGAATGTGTCCAAACATAAGCCCTATAAGTGCTAGGTGCAAACAGACCCCACTGACCACCTACCGTATGTTGTGGTCTTGCCCAAAACGTGCCCCTCTGGTCGTCCTTTTTTGAAACCATTCCCAGACTTATGGCTGTAATATGATGCCTTCTCTTAGAATTGCTGTTTTTGGTATATTCTCAGCTCCAGATGATTTCAATCTCCCTGCTCACCTGCAAGAAGGTCATTGTCTTTTCCTCTCCATTAGTTGGATGCTCAATTCTGTTCAAGTGGAAGGATGTAACCCCTCCATCGCACAACCAATGGATTAAAGATGTGATGCAGAACATCAACCTGGAAAAAATCAGATGCCCCCCTCAACGGCTCCATTAAGAGATTTTTCCAAACCTGGGACCCATTAATAAACTATGTGGATCGTGTACCTGGCCTGGTACTATGAACTCATGCCTCTGCAGGGGTTCTGTCCTATCTGTTTATCTATCTGCTTAAATATATAATGATGCACGTGTTTTTTTGGTTTTTGTGTTCTGCCAGTTTCGGACATTGTTGTTGGTTTTGTTTTTTTGTTTCTTTCCAGTATTCCTTGTCTTTCTGTACCTTTCTGTACCTTAAGATGAAAGCTGGTGTTGATGCCTGGCAAATGAAACAAGTCGCCACAAATCTTGATGCCCCAAACATCTACGACTCTTCCTAACAAAAATCTTTTTTATCTTTTATCTTTTCAAATCAGCCATTATTCACCGAGGTCAACTTCACACATAACGACCTCCAACTATTCGTACTAGCAGAAGAAATATTTGAGCTCACAGCACCAAAGAAAATCTAATTCACCTTCGCTGCCCACCCGTACCCCCAACACGTTTGGAAGGACGTCACTGATCAACTGTCCTTCGTGTTGGACTGCCAGATTCCGCTCTGCTTCATTAGTTATCCTCGCCAGCCACGCATACAAGTACTACTCATTTCTCTGTCGGCCAAAGAAGACCATCCTCCTGAACTGGAAAAGCAGCTATCTCACTGTGGATAGACCTCTTTGCAGAACACACAGCAGGGCAGGAAGTGACCACATCCATTAACCACAAACTACATCACTTCCAGAATGGGAGCCAGTCCTCACTGCATTACTGCCTCTATGACATGTACAGCACAGCACCAGACTCACAACAGCTTACACGATACACACACACTTTTGTTTGAACCACCATAACTAGATTTTCTTTAATGCGCACACTACTCCTATTATTATTATTGTAATTATTATTACTATTATCATTAGTGAAGATAAAAATAACAAATAAGTGTTTAACATATAATTGTTGCGGTATTAATATTATTTTTACCATTATTATTATTGTTATTATAATAATTCTTGTAGTATTATCACTACTATGATTATACTCTTATCACCATTGTTAATGTTATTATTTCAGCTATTATCGGTGTGTGCATTAATTTTTTTTTGTTGGTGTGATTGCCGTTGTTGGTGGCGGCGGTGAGGTCGCAGTATTAGTTTCTATCGATATACTGTAGCTATTAGCAGAATGATTATTGTTGTTATTACCGTTATTAAGATTTCCATTGGTATTGTTATTGTCAAATTTACATTTGCTGCTACTCCTCCTGCTACTATTATTAATACTATTATGACTTTTATGACTTCCTCAATTAAATTGATGAATCGAGCAATTAAGTCATTAGTTTATTCATGTATTGCTTTTATTTTTCATCATTTTTCATCATCTCTGAAATTCAGTTCCATGCTTTGACCAGGTGCAGCCATACTTCATTGCGACGCCCCGTGCACGATATGCAAATCGGCGTATTTTCCGTGACGATGACGTGAGGCCCCTGGGATCAGGGCTTTTTCACCATGGCAGTTTGTCACTGGCAAAGTTAGAAAGGTCCACGAAGTGCCACGAAGACACGCTGGCTGCAGATTAAGTGCCTGCGACAAAAGAAATGTAGTCGGGCACTTCTCACCCTCACTGTCAGACATGCCAGACTTGAATTGGACGAGTTAGTTGGCAAAGTTCCTGTGCCGGACTGATGAATATGCAGCAGAGGGAGCATTTACCTTTTCCACTATGACATCCCTGCTAGACACCTGATCTGACATAAACAGACATCCAAAAAGACGCAGGTTCCCTCGGCTCGCTCTTTGGTCTGTTTTTGAATGGGGTTTTGGGTTCTAACCCTGACAAAAGGTGCTTGTTCTGCGACATTAAATCGACCAGTTAATGTACAACTTTTCATATGCCGGCGTAAATGCAGTGGTTTGTAGAAGTTTCGTTTAGCATGATGTTAGCTTTTTACTATTTATTGTTAAGTAAATACTCTATTGTGTACGAACAACACGTGCACATACAAAAAAAATATAGAAATGCACACATACACACACACACACACACAGCCACACATCTGTTTCCCAAACCAGCAACGGATTTGTATACTTTTTGCATTGAAGTAATGTCAATGTGGTTTTCTGTTGCCAAGGAAAGATGTTATTTTCGGTCCGTGTTGTTTTTGGTGAAATGCGAGGCTAATGTTCCTCCGATTAAGGAGAGGCAAATCCTTCCAAATGCCAAAGCGTAACTCAGCTCCTCCAAATAGCTCAATTTAGCTCCGACTTAAAGAAGGCGTTCTGCTTTCGCACACCGCTGACTCAAGCTGCTCAGGATGACGCCGCAGCTTAACATTTACACTTTTTCGGTTTCACAACACCTGCGTGTACGTCATGTACAATGATGCCACAGCCACCTTTGATTGCACTTCACTTCAGGCGCAAACAGCTGCCTGGACTTGTGTTTGTTGTGATAAATGCGGTGGATTGTGAAACGAGAGTTACTTAACAGAAAAAAAGAACGTGTCTGGTGCATGCCTATTCGTTTTAATCACATTTAATGGTCCCGTCGATGGCGTTTAACTGAACAAATAATATTGTTATTTGCTTCTCCTCATGTGAGCCGTCTTCTGTAGTACCGGTCTATTCTGAAAGCTTTGACTGGCCCTGCATGACGGACCCCCACCCCTCTTTTATCACAATGCAATACTTTTGCAATATAATACTAGTCATAGCAGATTGTCTCATTAGAAATGAATGAACTGACACTGGAGAGCAATGCAATCAAGGCATGAAGTGTCAGTCTGGTGTAAGAGCCACTCCAGACCTCCAAAGAGACCACAAGCTTCCCATGCTGAATCTTATATCATTAGCACTTGGGAGGACCAGTGTAATAAACCTACAGCAGCTATTAATTAGCTTGCATTCTCCTGCATGGCCCGATTTCATAGCTGCTGGCATCCCTACGAGGGCTGCTGGGGATGTTTAATCTATAATCTATATATAACTGAAGGCTTTACTGAAGCTGACACTTAGTTAGCACGGTGTGTCCTGCACCTCGATCTGAAAAGGGGTCAGAGAAAACTAAGCTTAATCGGGAACGTGCAGCCCCGCAGGTACCAGAATGACACTACAGGATCTCTGGGTCTATATCACAGAAATTCAGTCCAGATGAAATGGGACGCTTCCAGAAGGGGGTCCAGTCAGAACTCAAGAATCATATCCATGGTGAGGCTATGAGCACCTGATTCGCATTCCATCCACAGTATATAGGACACAGGAGGGCTTGAAAGGAAAGCATAGTGTATAGCAGACCTTTCAGCCACACTGAAAGCCCCCAACAGTTTACTTCTAGTCCCTGACTCCGGCTAATCCAAGATAAGGCAAAAAGGTTGCTGACCCACCTAGCGACCACCTGACGGGGCGCCCACCTGTCACTCAAACCCACAGCGTTTTATAGCCTGTGATTGTGAAATGTGAAGTTGCTCATTTAATTTTAGATTTCCAACAATATGTGGCTGAGGTTATTTAATTATGAAATCACCTTTGTTAAGAAGGGCTTATCAAACTGGACTATACATTTCACATCCCTGTTGTAATCCCTGCACTTGCACTTGGTCATATACATCATCCAACTGGACTGTATAGTGCGCATTGCATTCAACCTCCACTGTTTTATAATTCAATTATTTCTGCACATGTCACATATAAGTTTTGCTCTTGTCACTTTCATACATGTTGCATACACTTCATTTCTTTGTCCAATGCACAGGCCATATTCCCTTTCTACAGTCAGTAATACTACTATTCCATTCTGTAAATAGCTTTTAAATGCCTTAGATTGTCAGTAATATTGTACAAAAATCTCTGAAGGTGACTCGTTTTGGTCACAAGTTCCACTAAAAAGAAAAGACAAACAAACATTTTTTGTTTGTTTGTCTTGTTTAATACTTCATTTTATATATCTGGCCTTTAAAGTGCTTTCTGAATCCACGCCTGGGATGGCTTGTGTCCATGAAGGACACCTGGCCTGTCCACTCGGCCTAGCCCAGAGGCATTCCAGCGCGAGAGGATCAGCGGGCGGTAGCAACGCATTGTGAGTTTCTTTGTGGTTAGCTTGTTTGTTAACTCAGTCCTTCAGAATGCTTGTTTGACAAACCAACGGCAAGAAAAACACAGACATCCCGAGCTACACATAGTGACAATAAAGCACAATGACAATAACAAGCTATGTAATACAGCCTCTATTCTTCAGAGTTAACGTTTCCCATTACTCAACACTGATAAACAAGGCTGGTCGCTTGTGCTGGTTCTCTATAACACTTTCAAAATGTATTCATGTAAAAGTCATTTGGATGGGGAGGAGTGGTGGAGTTTTACACAACTGACTGTTTGCATTCACATGATGGGTATCGAATGACGTACTCTATTGGTATTTGTATCACTTTAAGGGTACAGGTATCGGTAGTGGTGTTGTAAGTTTTGAACCGATACCCAGGCCTAACACTAATGCTAATTATCTGTTAATTCTATCTTGCCAAAATAGTTGTGAATCCATTTATGGTGACTGACTCTACAGGGGTGAGCACTAATCTCAGTTACAGACTGTTAATAATATAAGACAGGATGGGAGCATTTTTTTTCTAATCAGCAGACAGATAGCAACTGTATCCTTCAACCTGATTCTCTTCATGTGATATTAAACTAATGCAGTCGGAAGGAGCTGTGGTCAACAGTGTGTAAATAACGCCGTCAGGTTTTATTTTGTCAGTTTCATTCACCTTTGAACACATTAGTGAAACGGGGGTGTGGAGCCTGCTTTGGGCCCATAGACAAACCTCGGTGAAGAGCATCCATCAGCATCCACTGGTTTCACTGGGTGGTAGCTGTTGCAATTTTTTAAAACGACAAATGTTTTAATATATTTATGCCTGCTTCTGTCGAAAGTTTATAGGATTTCTTGATACTTAACAAAGTCATTGGAATTCCATGTTAATATACCAGTAGTTTCTCTTGAGCTGCGTGGCTGATACGTGTTAACAACCTACAATATAAGTGCAACATCTACACAATACTTTCCAAAGGTGCAGTATAGTATCACTAAGATGTTTTTCATTGTTCTTCAGGTTATCCGTAGTGATGAATCAATTTAAACCATGTCAATACTGGACCATATAACAGGTGGCACGTGAGGACATTCTGAACAGCTCTAGTATTAAAGTATCTATATTTTTTAACAGGCTGTGTGATGGAAAGGCTATATCAAAACCACCAAGTTGCATATTACAAGCAATCAAGAAATTATAAATATCACATCCAGCACCATGAAAATTTTACACAGCAGACAAAAGGAAAACACTGATCAATGTGGCATATGCTGTGCTCTGCCAAACACATTCACTTTATATTTATCTATATGTATATATGTGTGTGTGTGTGCGCGTGTGTGTGTGTGTGTGTGTGTGTGTGTGTAGTAAGACTTCAAACAGTTAACATAACTATATCAGTGAATTTCATACTGTGCTTGAAATTCAACAAGAAATTACCGCTTCAGTCAAGCCATGCCTAAGATAAAGTGAATGAAGGACTAATAAGAAAAAAGTCCTTCAATCATCAATCATCAGTGTGGCCCTCCCTCTTCAATTAGTGCATGTGTCTGCAGCCTTTTCAGCATGACGATCAGGCACAGGGGATCATCTGCTGCACACCCCAGTATCCATCTGCCCCATGTTAATGCGTCACGCCAAAGCCTAAACCTGGTTCCATCCCCTAATGAAACAGGGAGACGTTTATTGCCAAAGAGTTTACAATCGCGTTTACATGCAGACATTAAAACTTCAAAATAACACAGCACCATCCTTCTGCTGAAATTACATGAATGTAGTTTTGTTGCCCACCTGCACTATAGTACACAGTGGCTTCATTCTTTGTTGGTTCTCCTTAGTGCAACTCCTTAACGATAAACACAGTAGAATTGCGTGTCTGGAGAGTAATCAAAAATGCAAACTGCTAAAACACTCCATAAAGCTGAGGGGAACTGCAGTTGATCATTTTCTGTGGGTTCGTCAAGCGACCCCCCTTTCACATTGCACAAAGTCATTTGGTCCATTCTTAATAGAAAAATATTGATTAGCGCAGCTTTAAAACACAAGGTTGCCACCATGGGAAGTGCATAATCCTGCACTTCTGTGGACCAAAGTCAAAGTGATGCTTGTACATTGGACACAGTGCGACTGCTACGACGTTTCCACAGGTGGGATGAATTTAACCAGCACCCGTGTGTGCTGTCCATGTGCAGGGCTGCGTCCTCCCATCCCACCTCGCCATCTGAAAGCACAACTTTGCATATCAACGAGAGACCACAAAACTGCACAGTCATCCTGTGGAATAGGAGAAGCTGGATGGTGCATACATGAGGTGTAGAGGTGAGTGAAGATAGGAGGGGAAAAAAGAGGTCCGTTAGCGAGCAGGACCAAGTGACCAATGAACTGTAGAGGGAAGAAAAAAAAGAGGGAAGGGTCATTTCTAATCTGTGTACTGAAAATGTGGGCCGGCTTTGTGATGGAGCACTGAGCTAAGATTAATGTTCAGACACATGGGTGGAATGTGTGGAAAAGATGCCATTGTGATATCTGAGAGGTCCAAATGATAGCGAGGATCACTGGCTGATAAGATGATTTGATAGTATTTTATTTACCTAACAACGTCATGTGTTTTCTCAGGAACTCGTGGCCTTTTAGGGCCACTGTTTAAACAGTGGCACGCACATATGAAAGAGTGTGATCTCACACCTCTGCTGTTATAAAGATACTCAACACTTAGGGGCGCCCCCCCGGTAGCTCACCTGGTAAAGTGCGTACCATGTATTAATCAATGCTGAGTCCTTACTGCAGCGGCCTGGGCGGGCCTTTTGCTGCATGTCATCCCGGCCTTTCCTGTCTCTCTCTACTATTACTATTAAAAAATAATAAAGTGGAAATGCCAAAACAAATCTTTAAAAAATATATATTCAACATTTAGTGTAATGACAGTGCCCTGCGGGTGGTTCACACTGCTGAATATAGAGTGCACTCCCCTTGGACGTTTTCATGTTTCATGTCTACAAAGGGATCTAAATTAAAAGCCACACATTTTTGACTGAATTCCGATCTGGACTCTGACTTGGCCACTCCAGGACATTAACATTGTTGTTTCGAAGCCGTTCATGTGTGGCTGTAGCGTTATGCATGCAAGTGGGCAGGTGTTTTGCGAACTGCGGGAATACACTCACCCACTCACGACCTGAAACAGTCACTCCGGGGGAATGTGCCGTGGCCCTGAGGGTCAAAACGCAACAACTTTTCACAAAACGCAAACGCAACAACTTTTCACAAAACGCAACATTCCGGAGAACACAATGACATTTGTTGTGTGCTTTTGTGAAAAGTTGTGTTTTGTAAAATGTAGTTGTGCATTGTGAAATGTCGTCATGTTTTGACCCTCAGGGCCACCGTAGGAATGGGGTGCGTTCAAGACAGCAAATACACAGCTGATTTAGTTCGCTAACATTTAGCTGCAATGATTCAACAACTTGGTCTTGGACTGCACTCCAGATGACATTATCTAGATTGATAATATATGCATCAGGCTAACATTTAACATTGCTGTGCGCTGTGCTGTCACCTTTTTCGCAGAGTACAGAGTACAGAGAACCCGAGTTTTCCTGGTGTAGGCGTTGCCATGATACTGACTATGACTCTTACTAACAAGTGAATGTCTTATTGGGAAATTCAGTCGCTACTGAATAATCATTGCTAATTAAATGCCACTGAATGTTTAGCACTGAAATGTATTACTTTGAAGCGTGCAGGAGAAAGTATGGTGGCCGCCTATCTAGAGCCAGTGTTTGGTTTGTCCGTTCTGGGCTACTGTAGAAACATGGCGGTGCAACCTGGCGACCGCCATAGAAGGGGATCCGCTCCCTGTGTAGATAGAAAGGGATCATTCTAAGGTAATAACAAGATTATTCTTATTTTCAGGTGATTATACATCAATTAAGACATACATAGAAATATTATATTCCATTTCTGCCTCCTAAATGTTACACACTGGACCATTACATCGGCATGGTCAAATTCGGACATAAAATTCAACTTGTAAAATTCAGATCTGAACATTCAGGATCCCATGGATAAGCAATTGAGACTGAATGTAATTGATCATTTTTTATAATCTCGCGCTGGAATGCCTTGACTACACACAAGTGATCGCCACTTAAATATTTATGTGACCTATAAAACCGATTTCATGAATTAGGTATGTCCCGATAATGGGGATGAATACTTATGCAAACAAGTATTTTGTATTTCATATTTGTATTGCTTTAGATCACTTTCTCTTTTCACTCTGACATTAACCGATCCGTTGATCAGTGTCAAAAAAAGCCACAGCAAATCCCCTTTGATTCAATTTTGTAAAAATGATTAGAGGTTGAGTACTTACAGGGAAATTATTAGGATAAGTGTATTAGCCAGTGACCCTGTAATAAACCTAATGTTGCATTTCACAATGAAGCTCATTTGCTCATAGATGTACTAGACAAAGCCTGTAAACATATCAGCTGAATATGTTCTCAGAACCCAACAGCTTCAACACATGGTGCAGTGTACGCTGAAGCCAGATGGCAACCGCTGGTTAATTGCTGAATAATCTTCCCTAACACTGGATTGTGGGGTTTTTTTGTTTTTTTTTAGGTGTAAGCCAGTATTTCCAGACTGCATGCTGGGAGATCCGACTTTAAGTCTCATCTGCAAGGGAAATTTCTCAGTGGGGCCTCTACTATTTTAAAGCAGATTATAGCTGTGAGACTCTGCTGTTTTGGGCTGCCTCGTCACCCATGCTTTTGCTGTCATTTACATTAGAGAGATACTGTATTTGAAACGGGGGTGGAAAGTATCTATGTGCATTTACTCAATTACTGCTATTTTATACTTTTACACCATTAAATTAGTTACAGTTACTAGTGACTTTGATTTTAAATATAAAATATATGATCGCCTTATAAAATGTGATGCATTATTATAAATTAAAGGCCCTGCATACCATTGTGCAATGATAGGGTTTATGTGAGGTCACTCAACTCTAAATACTAATGATAAAGAATGATAAAGTGGTACCTTTTCCTTGGAAATACTCTGCTATGATTAATATTTATTTTCACATGGTTATCCCACATAAGAATGCCCGCCCACCACCGCTGTGTGTTCGGTTGACCATGGATGTGGGTTAGAGCCCTACATCCACATAACTGGCAGTGGCTGACACAGCGTTAGTGGTTGTGAATCATACAATATCTGCTACGATACAGTGTGTTCACATTGTTACTATGTATTAGTAGATAATGGGAGGAAGCTCCAGGGTCCGGTTTACATCCAAAAACTGCACATCTACCAAGTGTGCTGTGAAAACATTCGCTACGCTAACTTGGTACAAACTCCCGCTCTCGGTACTGACAAGTGTGCTCTTGCGCTGGAGGGTTTCAGGTTTCTTTGCCAGTGGCGATTGGCTTTTGAATTTGTGACGTACCAAATGAGCTTGCCCAGAGTACGTTTGAATCTCAGATTTTAGGGAAGTCTACCGACATCTCCCCCTTCAGTAGAGGAATGGGAAAACACCTCTCTAGTGACAAACTTTGCACAGTCAGTAAAGTCAAGGTCAGACTTTTTAGGAAACTTAAACAGAAGAAAAAGAAATGTTTGAGTGGAGGGGTAGGCTACTTTAACTATATATATATATATATATATATATATATAATATTGTGCACACAAGATAAAATATTACTGAAAGTCTGCAGCCATACTAGCAGCTTACTGAGACTATACTTAAGAACAGTGGTGCATTGAGCTAGATGCTAACATCAGCATGCTAACATGCTTACAATGAGAATGCTAACATGCTGATGTTCATCCTGAGTGGGACATGAATGTGTGTACCAAATTTCAAAGCAATCCCTCCAATAGTTGTTGAGTCACTTAGAAGCTCATGGTGGCGCAAGAGGAAAAGTCAGGGGATCACCAAAGTCAGATTCATCCTCTGGTAACCATGAATGTTTGTACAAATTTTGGCGCCAATTAATCTGGTAGATGTTGCGATATTTCAGTGGATAAGTGAAAACACTGACCTGCTGGTTTTGCTAGAGGAAAAGTCGAGGTGTAACCATTTACGATCCTCAGGGGACCAGGAATATTTGTACAAATTTCATAAGCCGTCCAAAAGTTGCTGAGATATTTCAGTCTGGACCACAGTGGTGGACCTGCCAACAGATCGACATAGTCATGAATAGAGCGGTGTGGCTCTTAAAATGTCATCTGTTGGGACTTTGGAGGCTCGACTTAACCCTGTGAATTCTTCGTGAATGCTTTAGCTTTTGACACATCCCATATATTTTGCTAATGATACTTTATGTGCTTTTATTCAAGTAGAAGTTTGAATGTTGTATTTTTACATTGGGGTATTGCTACTTTTACTTTAATAAATTATGTGAGTACTTCCTCTACCACTGGAATGGAAACTGGAATGGAAATGATTACAGCTGCAGTAGCGGTAAATCAAATATTTGCAGACTAGTTCGCTTCAGAAGACTTGAAAGGTTCTTATTAAATTTGTCAACTGCAAAAGATGAAGCATTCTAAACTCTGACTTGTGTATGTATATTTACCACATGAAGCACCTGCATCTGAAACTGCATATCAGTTTGTTTGCGAGCCTGATGTGAAGGACAAGCGCCTCTAGATTTGAAAAGCAGATGCTATTTGACACTCACTTCGGGTAAGGGTGTCCCTCTAGACTGACCCTTCAACTGTATGCAACCGTGAGAGGCATCTCAGATAAGTAGCATTGATTTATGGACTGCATCGGCTTCCCCCACACATACTGATGAGCCCAGCTGGATTGCATCTTGAAGGGTGCTGATGAGTAGCGAGGTGGGTGGGAGAAATACGTCAACCTGACCCACTACTACCCAGCAATGTGACTCACTATACTATGACTGTATTCCTCCTATCTATTCGAGCCGTGAGGGAGCAGCTCATTCAGTATCATTCACCATATCACCTTGCTGAGTAGTAGAGGGGACAACACGAAAAACAGTGTGGGCTAGTGGTGGATTATGATGCAGGCTGAGTTTTATTTTATAGCATTACTTATGCTAAAAAAACCCCTCTCAGAATAGTTAGAGCTGTGATTTCTCTGACTTTCATCTTACGATGAACTTTGAATTCAGAGATACTGTAGGCGTCTTATATTATCATACTACTGTACGTGTATTTTAAAGTGCTCAGCATGGCGGATGGTGCCACAACATAGTGGACTGCAAAGGCGAAAAGGCTTTCGTCTAAAGTAGGTGACAAAGAAATACAGTGGCAGTACAGTATAATCATAGTGATATAATGTAAAATAACTGTCACTAGATACAGTGTGTTGGATCTCTGCTCGAATTGCTAATCTGCTACCTTGATTGAGGCTAACAGACTGACAGAAATTGGAATTTTATCATTAATTATAATAAATGTAATAAATCAATCTGCCGTATTCCCTTTCACTTCACTGAGATTTAACTTTTGGATTGAATCTATAATCTCCACACACTTAATGACCCAAAATTCAACTTACAGACTTCCTGTCTGAGGTACATTCCATCACAATGATCATTTAGTGACCTTTATTTATTTCGACAGCTTTTCCATACCACGGGTAAACCAGTTCAAACTGGACTGTTTTGAAAAGTCTTTCAGGAGCATTCACGTCCTGGTGGGAGGCCCCTCACTTCTGATTTGGCAGGTACACAGGCTCACTGACGAATCACAAGTTCCATCTGAGCCACAAGTATTTGCAAGGTGATTTTCCCACTGTGCTCAAATAACTACAGAGGCTGCCAGGAATGTTAAAAACTGGCAGCAGTAAAACATGTAAAAAACCTCGATATGGTCTTTTAATGACCAAAAAGTTCCGTTTCAATGCAAACGAATCAGTTCAAAGATACAAGATTTAAACAGGTACATGAAAAGAAATCCTTCGAAACAGGTTATGTGTAAATGCACCAAGTATAAAACGCCCCACTCCAAAGTTTTGATTGACAAAAAAAAAGAAAAAAAAGGCAAACCTTGTTGGACTTCCATCTTTTAGCATATAACTACAAAATCTCCAGGACACATACGTCCAGGCTCCATGCTGACTCGTAGCCAGCATGAAAGTTAACATGACTCAGTGGCTGATATTTCCATGTGTGGGCTGTAGCTATGAATAATCATGACTAACGTTAATGACCTTTATGGTCCAGCCAACACCGTGTACCATACGGCCCATGCAGGCATTGTTCCCTCTGTCATCATCTGGTCAGCGGCCACCCACCAACACCTGATGCAAGCGAGAGGCCCTGTCACTGTGTTGTCCTTTGAGCATTGTCATCAAGATATTGCCTCTCATCAGCCGGTCACGTGCCTCGCTCGTCGTGTCCGCCATGTGTGTGGTGAAAAGGGGAGAGCATGAATGAGTCACCCACCTCTCTGCCCCCCCCCCCCCCATCGTCTCCTACATGTTTTTTTTTCCTGCTCTTTATTTTTTTTTCAGATTTCATTGACAGTGTGAGTGAAAGGGAGTTGGATTTTCTCTGGGTGACTCACTGAAACTCCAGGTTCTGATTCCCACCGGGCCTCAGAGTGAGCAGGAACACGTTTGTCAGTTAGCGTTTGTGTCCATGAACCACGGCTCATCTGAGTTCACACGAGGCCACTTTCACAGCGGAAAAAAACCCCCCCAAAACATTTGGATTAAATTGTTGGCGTGTCAAACTAAAACACTTATTGGCTATATTATGTAATATTAAAATTATACAAACGTCAATGAGCTATGGAAAACACATAAGCAATCCTCTATAATGTGCCCATTTTTCTACTTCGGGCCCTATTCCTTCCATTTGTCCCTAAAAAATGAATCAAACAATGAGCTCTAGCTTTCTTATTCCACACAATACTAGATTTTTGCTAGTAGGCTAGTAATGTGCACTAAGAGTAATGCGTTGAGAATAATGATTTTGCCGCCTGGTGTTGCTATGGTTTCCAGCCTTATTATATCATGGTAATGTTAAGGACTCCCCAAATTTCTTTTTTTCTTTTTTCAGCGCTAATAGAATCTGTGATGGTGAGCCACCTACACTGGCTCACAATAGGTGAGGATCTGATGACCACTTTCTGCATTCCTACGTGCTTTCATCATATTCATTACTTCCTTGTGAAAAAAATATAAAAAAAATAAATCATTGTTTTTAGTGGCTTATAGGAACGTCATCCCTCTTACCTTCATGTATCCATACTTTTACATTTTAAGATCGCTTAAATGTTTTCATATTCTACAAATCAGACTGTAGGTAGATGTGCCGCACTGATGCTAAGCTGGGAGCGACTGCATGTAGGAGACGTAGACCAGACAAAGTTGCAGCATGTTGGCTGTAACTGTTGCCAAGTCTCTACTCAGTGTTGCGGTCAGGGCAGCCCCAACAGACACTAATGGAAAACTGCAAATTAGTGAGTTAATCACCTTGGGTTTTGTTTTTATATTTGACCCCTGCTTATTATCGAATCTAAATGAATGAATTTACAATTCACTGTCTCAAACAATTTACTGGTTCATAATTGGACGGTGGAGCATAATTTAGTGTTGTAATACTATTTTGGACCAAGCCAGCTGAGCTTAGACCCTCATGTTAATTCATTAGTTCTTGTCGCAGCCTTCTGCGCGCCCGGAAGGCAGGGACAACTTGCAGTGGAAAGGCCGCAGAAACACACACAGGATCGTTTTCAAGCGTCACATTAAGACTGAAGCAGAGACGGCATCTATTTTGGTTCAGTGTCAGCATAGTTGCCAGGTGGCCATGGTCTGTGTTTTGACACCAAGGTAAAGGTTGTGCCAGTGTGAGCATGTGTTCGCAGCTACAGTACCTACGCACTTTGGCTCATGTCAGGTGCGAAATGGTGCAGGGAGCGCCCACTCTGTCATGTAACCACAGTTTAGCTAATTGCTCTGACATCCTTTCAGAGTGTGAGCTGTTACATTGCTGGAGTCAGCGTGAAGGTCTCAGACCGCCGTGGGCTTGTGAGTTGAGCTAAAAGCAGTGGAGTTTAAACACTAAAGTTGTATATGTTGGTAACAGAGCTAGACTGATAACTTGGTATGTATCAGCTGATATAATTGCAGATGTATCGGCATCGGCCACTTGGGGGCAGCGAAAACAAGTTGTGAACATATACTGACATATTATCACCTTTTAAAATTGATATGACAAAAAGATCTTATTAACACGTCCAGCAGATGCAACACAACATTATGATTCATTTGGAGTCGTGTTTTATGGCCACCAGGCGAATGTAGGTCCAATATTCACCCTCTTTCAGCTCTGTTTTTGGTCTCTAGCAAAAAGAGAATCATACCTGGCTCATTAGCTGCTCTGCAGAGCCGAAGGGGAACTTCAGAGTCAGGTGATACTTCTCTCTGGGTTCGTTGCTACAAGCGACCCCTCTAACATTCGAGCAGTCATTTTCTCATATGAAATATTGATTATAGCTGCTTTAACGAGATAGACCATTCAGCATGTGATGTGATTCTGGACACGTCAACAATCCCTCAGTCGGACTTCCTTTACTGTATCTTTGTACTTTCACACAGGTTAATGCAGTTCAAAGCTATTTCCAAGGAAGGGTAAAAGCGATTCGGAGCAAACTCCCAAAAGTAATGGCGAACGTCTTTTCCAAAGCTGGACACAAGTGAGTCCTTCGCTCTTTGCACGAGGACGATGATGATGATGATGTGCCAAATCCAAAAAGTCACTCTATTAAAATCCAGAGTGACTCTAATGGGAAGGTGTAATTAACAGGTTCATAAATGACGAAGAATATTCTTAATGTACCTTAAGAGGAAGCAGTGTTTTGGCGGCCTGTTCTCAGCTCACCATACAGGCCATTCCACCTACGGCCGCCATTAAAAGTGAAAGCAACATCACCTGCTTTCCATGTTTACTTTGCGGATAACGAGAAGGCAGCCCTCCCCTCAGATGACCTGATGAAAGTAATGCGGGGGAGTTCCATAAATTCGGTCTCAAATGGGTTTACAGTGGAGCAGGGATTAGTGTCTAATTAGCTGCGGGAGAGAGTTGTTGAATGAATAGCTGGCTTGCCTGAGGTTACAGGGAGAGCGGGCCAATCAATCTGTTGCGGGTTTTGCCGTTTGGATCCTAAACGTCTGCTCGTCAGAGAAGCAAATTACTGAAAGAGAAAATAACACTCAAATTAATTGGTAACACTTTATAACCATCCTTTATAAATGGTAAATTGATGCGTCTATCAATCTATCTATGTAATGTCTATAGATGTTTTACAAACGGTTTATTAAAGGTTTACTTATAACCTTATCTATTAAAGTCTTTTGGTAATCATTAACGGATACTTAACATAGTTTACAAAATGTTATGATTCGTGCAACACTACACCGTCAATACATTTGTTCAATAATGTATAATCAGAATGTAATTGTTATCATCTCTTATTAGCTATGGTCCAATATATAATTCATAATCTATTTATTTTATATTACACAAACTAATGATAGAATACCATAAATTATAGCATTACAAATCATTTGCAAGCCTCTTTTATTATCATTTCATTTTTTGTTAACAGTAAAATAACTATTAACTAAACTATCAATTTACCATTTAGTAATGATGGTCGTTATAGAGTG
Organism: Coreoperca whiteheadi; assembly: GCA_011952105.1. Lineage (NCBI taxonomy): Eukaryota > Metazoa > Chordata > Actinopteri > Centrarchiformes > Sinipercidae > Coreoperca > Coreoperca whiteheadi. The sequence continues at coordinate 19,076,796 of CM022491.1, read as the reverse complement.
CTACCAATTCATTTGACTTTACTTTCCTCCCAGTTGTTCATCTTTCTTGAGCTTTTTCGACAACATGAATAAACTAAACTGTCTGGCTCACGCTTATTAATATTTATAATAGTCGGCTTTGGAAATACTTATTTCTTCACAGTAAGTTTCTATCAGCAGGCTCATGATTAACGCAGTGCTGAAAATAATTCATTTAACAACCCATACTGGATGTTGAGTAAGTCAGAGAGGGAAGAGTTCTTCATTTGCAAACCGTCTAAACTCATCAGGATTCTGTATGTGCGCGGGTGTTCATGCAGCTTCGTTGTTCTTATACGTTGATCAGACAAGACACATTTACACTGGGTTTAGAAGATCAAGCCCATATAAAATAAGCTCATACAGTCCAACAAATGGTCATAATCATTTAAACCGCTGGTAGCTGCCGAAGGCGAAGGGAATAAAAATTCAATCAGCAGCAGAGCCCAGCACAAAGACGAACACAGAACGCATGGTTTGTAGCTTAGAATTTCATTTTGAATCCCCAAGGCAAACCACAGCACCAGCAGTTGGTCTATAAGGCTGGTCTCCAACTCGCGCACATAACCCAAACACAAAGTGAAACAGTCTAATCGATGCTGTTCAACCTGCACCGACAGACATTTGCAACAAATTAAAAATGGCTGGTACTTTGATACATGTCCACTTCAGAAGAATCCACCGCGCAGCCGAAGCCAATGCAGGTTTTACAGTCAGTTGAAATCTCTGCAATGAATGCGTTGGGTTGTCACAAGGGGGCACCGTTGTTTCACTTTTGCTCATTAAACCCAACGCTGTGAATGAGACGAACAGATACTGTGACGAACATGGGTTTGGAAGCAGACTGACCGGCTGGTTTATGAAAGATAACAAGCGCATGCAATGGCACTCACTGCTACACACGTGAGTGGATGCGTGGTACCATGACATACTGTATGGCTAAGCTTAAAGTACTTCATTAAGTTTGCATTAACCTTATGTACTGTTACATATGACCTTTAGGCGAGGAGGGATTTACTGTCTGTACTTCTTCTGGCAGGCGATTAAAACAGATTTTTCTGCAGGACGAGACCCTCTAACGTCATGTTGTTGCGGTGATGAGGACGGCTGAGCAAAGGTTTTGTAGGTTGCTTTTAAGATTTTAAGTGACAAGGAGGCTTTTGATCTTTGCTAAAGATCAACTGCAAAGATATCTGAGTTGTCATGTCGGGGAGTTGGTCCCAGCGCCACCGCCGTGTTTCAAGTGTCAAAGAATGGGACACACGGCAGGACAACGCAAAGGAAAGCAAAGGTGTGCAAGGTGATGATGTGCAAACTGCTTTTGGAGGATGCCCTGTACAAAGGCACGCGAGAGAGGCGCAGGCATATAAAATAACAAAATCAGGTATCTTGTTGCTGATGCAGCCAAAAAAGGTGAAGGAAAGTGAACGAGCTGGAGCTAGATTTACCCACGTAGTAAATAGCGCGGAGAGAGTCGGAGAGTGGACGAGCAACAGAGGTTACGTCCCCGACGCCAAGGCAGAGGGGAACAGAAACAAATCCGTGGATAAAAGAGATTAATGAAGATACGTTGATTGTGGGTTAAAACCTGCAAGAGCCCTAGAGCAGCCCTAGAGATACTGGGATTAAAGAAGTTACAGCTGAAGTGATTCACGAGCTGTTGAACCCGTCTAATCATGACGGCTTGTCCCAAGGTGATTAGCCTCCTTATGGTGTGTCATATCCTCCAGTGGGATGCCAGAAGTTTAATTGCAAGAGTTCAAGAAGGTTGTAGCCGATCTGGACGTTCGACCCGATGTTCTTTGGATACAAGAAACGTGTTTAGGGCCACACTTTGTCACACCAGGTTACAGCTCGGCTAGATGCGGAGAGAAATTGGAAAAGGTGGAGGATGTGTAACGTTCATTAAGGACGTACGTCTCCACGGATACCATGCGGACACAAAACCACAAACAAGCAGGCTGCCAAAAAACTGGAAATGGGGAAGCAGTACACATGGGCTGACGTTGAAGTTGAGGAACTCTACTAATTCCTTGGCCTCCCCATGTACACAGCGTTGGTGTCGCTGCCAAGGCGCCTAGCGGGAACACACAACCCCATCTTGTCCGTGCCGTTTCCAGCCCTCTGTCGTGACAAGAGACAGATTCAGGGCGTTTCCTGTGGAACGTCCACGTCAGTGATCCGGAGGAGGATGTCGGGAAATGACGAGAAGAAGGGAACGCCACATTATGACAAGCTGTTCAGACTCGAGCCTCTGATGGATGACCTTCGCAACGCCTGCCAGGCTCATTACCACCCGAGGACGGACTTGGAAGTCGATGTTGACATGCAGTGTGTCAAAGTGAGAAAATAATTGCCAGGTCATATAGGTGAAGATGTGCTTCAAAAAGGATACCAAGCAGGGGCATGGTAAACATTATTCAATGTCATACATAAAGGCAAAATCCAAAGCAGGGCTGAATGTATACCACTTTATATACACTTTACATGTTTAACACACTTGGAAAATATGGTTTACATACAGTAGAAAGGAGAGACTAACTTAGAAGAATTTGCCAACAGTTTGGAATCCAAAGACAATTCACTATTTCTAAAGAGACAAAGAAAAGCAGAAAAGCCTCACAAATGACAAGCTGGAACTAGGGACAATGTGAGATGTTTGCTTGATAAGTAAGGGATACATTATCAACAGCATTAACAGTGCCTGAAATTGACTTTTTGACTCACCGGCCAGTGGGAGTGGTAGACGAAAAAGTCCACTGGCCAAGCATACTTTTAACTGGCCAAAATGATGAATTGCCTTTTTGTGTCCAGATACATTCATTTCAGTACATTTAATTGAGATAATAATCCATTATGTTGAATATGAACTTAAAGAGGCCAGAGCAAAATTTGAAGCAAATCTATTTTAATATATTGATCAACAGTTAATCAATTCAAGACTGAATGTCTTGATCTCAGAATTCCACTGAATGATTCGCAATTAAATGTACTGACGGGGTTTACTTCTCGTGTGAAAAACCAAGTCAACGTTGACTTATTTAAAGTCTGAAGTTAGGAAACGTTCCATAGATGGCTTACACCGCGCCACTTAAAACAGGGAAGGCTGTGGGACAGTTGCACAGTGAATACAATGTCAGAGAACGCGCTTGAAAGTCGCGCTGCACGCGAGTACCAGGGCACCAGAATCTTAACGATTTGCGGCTGACACTACGTCCCCTGAAATAGCAGGACCTGGCTGCATGTTCACAGAATCCCAGACCGCAAGCCTCAACCAGGAATGTCCCATGAGCACCAAGGCATCAGGTAGCCAGTTCATCTGGTGCAGTGGCATCCTGGTTGCAGACGGCCGGAAGTTGAAATCCATGACTTCGACCCATTGTGGTAATCAACACATGAATTACAGTATTAAGTAATTCTAGATGTTGATAGGGAAGTAGTCCAGGATGGCAGGCTCAGTTAATAGCAATTCGTATATGAGTCAGTCTGTTAATCGGATAGAGTCTTTATTAGTTGCTGTTGAGGTAAAAAATCACGCATGGCTGGGTTCTTCATGAGTCATACATGAACTCATGATGATCTGTGCATTAGTTAAGCATTAATGAATGCTTATTTGTGCATCGGTATTGTAGCGTGGTACCCTCTCTGTTCCAGCAGCGCAGCATTGTAGGGACGGAAGTGTTTACGTTGAAAAACTCTCTATGATTTGCAAGAGTTGACCTGCATGCATCATTACCCTGATTCAATCATTTCTCCAAACTAACTCCACAAACATCTGCGGACACGATGGCGGCCTGGAAGCAGGGCGGGCACACGTACAGTCCCATACGGTTGCTCGACCAGTTGCTCTTCTCTCCCTCGAAAACACTTCACACTACACTAACTGCTCGTAGGTCCGATAACATTCAGACACAGCCTACTATTCTCCTTCGCTTGAATCCTGAAGAACAAGCTGTACAAGCTGCATTCGGCTGTGTTTTCTGTATTTGCAGCATGTTTTCTAAGTACTGCGCATGTGTTTGTCAAATTGGCGAAGAAGTTTTCTTTTGCACTGCAGTGCGTTGAGCTCTCCGGGCCACCGAAGTTTTCACCAAGTCTGCGTTTTTCTAAGAGGCCTACCAATAAGATGTGACCTGTCCACCTCTGAATTCAAAAAGTTTTCTGTCTTTCTTTTTTATAATTCAAAAACACTGCCTTTGTGTTGGAACCTAATCCACCGCCCTGCCGACTCACAGTTTCAGCTGCTCAGTTGTGGTGGTGCAACGAGGAGCAACGACTATCATCTAGACCTCTCTAATCCAACAAAAGCAAATAACAGCAGAATTATATTTCTGTTGTGTAATTAATATTTCAGAAGGAGAAATGTGTGCTTTTACTCAGGATTGACTGAATTTAACTAAGTTGAAAGCTGATTACCGATTCAGTTTTATTTAGAGGTCAACATAGCACTCCCTTTCTTTGATTAAGAAACAAAACAGCAGGTTTGTAATTAGTAACATACATTCGTTTCCAAATGTATTACTATTAATTGTTCAGCCTTTGTTGGAAGGGAGGGAGACATATATCAGTCCATTACAAGTTAAAGCCCTGCACTGAAAATAGTGCCCCTGTGAGCGTTGGATCATTGTATTCTATTATTGGAATGTCCCTAAGCATTCATGTGAAAGCAGCAATTTCATGTTGTTGCTGGTCAAAGTAAAGCAAACGTGAACGACCCAATACACTGTTGGGTAGTTAAATCCGTAACAATGTGTCATATTTTTCATGTTTTATGTGTTTTGTGTGCTAAAATCTTAATCTGCAGACTAGTGACTAGTAACGATAGCTGTCAAATACATGTTATGGAGTTAAAAGTACAATATTTGCCTCTCAAATCTAGTGGAGTAGAAGTGCAAAATGGAAACACTGAAGTGAAGGGCCTCTGAGTTGTGTAAATGTACCTAGTTACTTTCCACCCCTGCAATTCACCGGGGAAGGGCCAGTGTGTATGATAAGAAAAATGCCATTAACTTAATTTGCTCAGTCCAATATCCTGCAATATCCAATATCTTGGGCCAATGGGCCATTGGTTCACTTTATTCAACTTTAATCATGGCCACAATGGAAAAGTAATTGTGTTGGCTGAATACACACAGCCAAATTTATGCCCTTAGACTGCCTACATTTCACTGTTTATGCATGAAAAAATGTCTTTTTCCCCTGTCTAAATGATACACAAGATTAAGATCCTATTTACATCTGTGCATTTTGAACAGCCCAAAGCCGTCTGTGCCCAGGTGACCCGAATTTGTGCTGGTCTGAAAGTGGGGGTCGGTGGGCTGAAGGACGTACTGACAGGGTGGAGAGAGAAGATTGTCTCCCCTAAATTGAGAGTCACTTTGAAATGATTGTGTTTTGGTGTAAAGCACCTGTAGAGCAGATTTATACTGAAGGAAAAAAAAAACCCACCTAACTTTGAGGCAAATGTGATTTGTGATATTGGGCTATATAAATAAAATTGAATTGAATTTTGTTAATACCTGCAAGCGTAAATTCACCTGCAGGAGAAAGCAGCCATGGAGACTGGAGTAGTTTAAGATGAAATGTTTCCAGAGATATGATGGATTAACAGTGAAGACAACATGATCAGGGATCCATCTTTATCTCCTTAAATGCTGAGCTCCCATATGTTCACAAACAGCGAAATACCGTGACGAGTGTACATGCATCACATCCTTTTTGCTACTAATCTTACCAGGCACACCAGTTCTGAGGTAGACGGACACAGCATTTGGTTTGACAACGCACAAATGTTGTGACTCTAATGTCTCGGTATTATCCTTATCTGGTCAATAATTGGAGGATTAAAAGGACAGAATGTGATTTATGAGCAATTCTAAGCAAACGAACAGCATCGCTGCTCTGTTACGATGCAACAGCAGGTTACATAATGAATGTGAAGCGGACATTATGTAATTAAATATCACAACATTCCTTCTGGTTCCTCCTCTGGCTGGGACGTTGCACTGGTTCAATTTGCAGACATTGTCTGACCACAAGAGAGCAGTATTTCATCACGTACAAGATAAAACGTCTGCATCCTGTGGTGAAACATGGGTCTCTGAAAAGTTTGTCTCTGCTATCCCTTTAGAGAAGCGTTATAAAGAAGAACAGATGTTACCAGAGAATAGAATTTGAATATATGATGATAATGTGTTGAAAACTGAAAGTCAGAAAGTGTACGTGGACTGTGCTGTCTTAACAAAAGCATGGGCGTCCATGAGGGAGACATAGGTTTTCCTAATTTCAAGTCAAGGCCTTGCAAACAAATGATCGCTGCATTCTCGTCCTTCTGACGCATGACCTTACAGAAAGTGAGAAAAAGAGCAGTGCTAATACGGTCCGCCTGCAGCTTTACAGGACCAGGAGCAAGCCAAAAAGAAGAGAGGCAGTAAATCGGGAGGGATATAACACAGTGTCAAATGCTGGCTGCCAGTAAACTGCAGCCTGGCTCTTTTCTTGGATGATTCTTCCCCCTGTCAGGGCCAATTTACACGGAACCCCGGTGCCCCCGTTTCATTTCGTAGAGGAGTGACTGCCAGTGATTTGGCTGTGGGCAGGTGTATTGCACTAACAGGTTGCCTGTGAGCTTCCACTGACCTGACAGAGCAATTAAATCACTTTCACAGGGTTTGCTGCATGCACCCCGTGGGCTAAGACTGTCATTTGAGCATTTAGCAAAAAGGAGGGTGCGTATTTTCTGCTGAGAGGGGAGGGGAGGGGGGGGGGGAGCAGCGGCAGGGTTTTGCTCTCTGGCGTTCTGGCTGCGAGTGGCTGAAAACAGTGGATTAAGGGAAGGGTCATGGCCTTGCTGATGGGATTTTTCTGAAAATATAGCCATGCCCCACAGCAGTGTTTCCCTTTGAAATATATAAATAATGTTTGACATCGTGGGTGCATTATTTACAGCGGAGGAAGGCACTGTTTGAAACACATTAAAACCCGCATACTCTTTGTTCCATCAGACCTCCTAATGTGTTTGGATCTTTGTCAGGATCAGATGTAAAGCCTTGGTTGAGCGATGAAGAATCAAGATTAAATCAAGAATAAAAGCAAATGCATTTCATAGTAACACACTCTTAAATGACAGCAGAAAAATCAGGGCAGAAATTATGATGTGGGAAATAAAACAAATAATAAAATGTCTCCAGTGAGTGGGAGCGATAATGAGTCTTTCCCCAAAAACACAGAGTGTGTGTGTGTGTGTGTGTGTGTGTGTGTGTGTGTGTGTGTGTGTGTGTCAGGAGACAACCAAACAACCACCACTAGCAACAGAAATAAATCCTACTTTCAGAACAGCAATAGTTCTACCTTCCTGTCCATAACAAAACCCCCACAGAGCTGTATGTCAGCATGAAAAAGGTGAGCAAACCTGACTGTAACAAAAAAGAAAGGAGGGTAACCTAAGCTTAAGGTCTCAGTCCAGTGGATCCAGTGGAGCTTTAGCCTCATCACGTCCCTTCACCTCTTGATCTATAGCCTATATTTAATACTGTCGTGAGATGTAAAGCTGGAGCATCGCACCGCGTGACAGCAGATACGTCCGTGGATCCTAGAGACGCGTTGTGTTCACATGGAAACGGCTGGAAAGCGGACAGAAGTTTCTTTATGTGACCTAACCTCATACCTTATAAAGATGTGATGACTGAGTCATACAGACAGCAGTTGCCACGGGAACAAAATATTTTTGGACATGCCTTATGTACAACAATACTGTACATTCCAAGCATTGAAGGTTTACAATAAAATTACAATATTGGGGCGGAAAATTGTGATCACGTACTTTCACTTAAGTACTGTACTTAAATTTTGCAGACCATACCATTCCGTTTCATGGTACAGTATACTTAAACAAATATTTTGCCTAGATTTATCTGACAGCTGTAGCGAGGCCTACTTTGCAGACAAGGATATTGCATACAAAATGTATAATCAGCTAATAAAATATGATCCACTGTTATACTACCCAACAGTATATATAGTTTTTTAAAATCAACACCACCTCTTCAACATTGAAATGACAGTTGAAAAATGAATACACCAAAATAATATTACAATCATATATATTATGATACCTATCAGACTTAATGGGGTCAGTCTGCATAATGAATGCTTTTACGTTTGTTACTCTGAGCACATTTTACTTCTTTACATGCACACCTAGAATACATGATCCAATTATCCAACAGTATATAAAGTATTTCATATTAGCTTCCCCATGACCAGAAGCAAAATTAAAATGCAGCAATAATCCCTCCGTTATAATAATATATTGGGTTGACACTGACAGGTGCCACTCTGCATTTTATGTACTTTTACATTTTGCTAATTATACTTCTTTACTATTACTTAAGTAACAACATGAATGTGGGACTTTTACTTGTAACTGAGTATTTTAAAATGGTGACGTTGCTACATTTATTTCAGGAATACTTCCACCACAGGGAGATGGCTGGAAAGCTGCCCCTCTTGTTTCATAAAATGTCTGCTCGTTGAATGGGCCAGCTGTCTGAATGTGGCAATGTTCGTCCAAACTGTGTGTAATGAGCTCGAGAAAAACATCAGCCTCAACAAACTCTAAAACTAGAACACCTCAGTAAACCAGGAGCGTTAAATAACAAAGTTTAATAGGTATTTCCACAGAGGAATGTGCTTGCCATCTGATTGCCAAAATAATAGAAAATTTTAATTAATTTTAAATCCCTTCATGGACTTTCTATTCAGGTTTAAGGTGTTTGTCTTCTTTTGAGAGTGAAATTGATACATTTTAATTGGTAAAAAGAAGTTACTGTCAATATTCTTATTAAGTATCTACTAATTAAAAAACGGTGTATAGTAACCTTACACTGTATTAAAGTATAATCTTAATTACCTTTATGTTGTGAATATAGTATTCCTGCTGTATAGGGCTCTCGATATAAGCCATATTTAAAAAGAACAGTTTTATAAAACAAGAAGCAATTGAAATCACTGACAAAGACTATTCAATTAACTTTGAAACATTTCAAACACATGCAGTTTATGGTACCTGTTGGACACTGCTTCAAATAGAAAAAAAAAAGACAGGTAATATGTAGTTTCATGTTGATCATGGAGTCTCTGTTCGAATTATCCAGAGCTAAAAATTGAGGCGGAAAATCCTCTCAAGATCAGCAATGGCGACTGGCCTGGACTGCCGGCATTCCTCCATAATCTCAACCCAGCACACACCCTCGACATTTGTTCACATTCACTCTTCCTTTCTTATCCTATCACACATCTCTAACCTCACCATCCTCTCCAGTAATATTCAGTCGAAGAAAACATAGGCTGGTCACTGTTTGTGCTTTAGGTGACTGCTGTTTCAAAGATTTTATATGTTGTGATAGATTTTTCAAACCAAGCAAGAACAGTTTTTGTTGTCATCGTGGAGGGGGCAGATATCTGTGGACAGAAATAGAAAGGAATGGGATAGGGGGTTGGTGTTTAAAGGAAAAAGCCTTCAGGGATGTCCAAACTTTCACAAAGGATAAGATATGAAGGAAAAGAACGCAATAATTCAGAGTATTGAAATAGTCTCCAAGACAGACTTCATATTGTTATTTTCATTTTGTACCATTCAAAGTCAAGCATCATGGGATGTCCTCTGGAGCTTCTTAGCTGAAAATCAATGATACACTGATTTAACTATGTTAACATGATTCTTTCCACACAAATAAATTCCATTTCTATTTACTGTTCAGGCTTCTAGCACAATTTTCTATCTGCTAACAGGAAAGTGGCATGGAATTCAACTTATTGTGAGAAACTCCGCGTGCGTGGAAAAGCTCATGGTACTACTACTTTAGCTAATTCGTAAACAAACTAATGAATTAAATTAGTGAATGCAAAATTCACCGCACAGTGTTTACACAATTCTTTACTCTAAAATGACTTACACTCTAAACTATAAATTGCGACCATGCCAAACTCTGAAGCTGAAAGAATAATCAGATATAAGTAACTAAAGCTAGTTAGTTAGCTAGCTAGCTGGCATCTTAGCTACAAGCTAGCATAAATTCAGTGAAATAGTTTTGATAAGGTTAGGGATTTAATCATCTCTCAAACAATGTTGTATAAACCCATAAGAACACAGAGGAACATCAGAGACCCAAGTGTAAAGACAACTATTTGTGAATTGTGAAAGACAATTTAAACAAGAAAAAACAAATTGGTGTAAAACAGGTAAAGGGGAGCATGAGTATGTAGCCCAATCTGCCTTTAAGGTGGACTCAACCAAAATGTATCAGTGTCTTTCAGCTTGTAATCAGGTTTCAAATGAGCTTGAGGTGACACCGACTGTGGCCCACTAGGTCCTGAAGTGTATTTGTTGCATGACAATTTTCAGAGGCATTCATTTGTTTGGCCAGACGATACCTCCCAGTGGAGATATTCTTTCCAAGGCAGATTGAACATGCTTATCTTTCAAATGGCTAATGAGCACCTAGAACCAGGGAGCAGTAGTAATAAGTCAGCTTCTGTAACCAACAGTTTTAATTAGAATTCAGTCTGAGGGGTTTTCTCTTTATCAGCTCCGTGTGCACAGGTGGAACGAGGAACTGGGGGATTGACATTGCAAGGCTGAATCCATACTAATAGTAACAAGGTTGCTTTGTAATAAAATCACTCAGATTCACATTGGCCTCTATAACAGACTAATCCAAATTATTTAAGGCTTGAGAACGCGAGTAGTGGTTCTGATAGGGTTACATTTTTTACTACATCACTCAAAATAGTGACTGCATAAAGGCCCATGTTATTCTGGGCACAAAATCAAAGTATAGAATTGGTACTTTGAAGGTCACAAGAATCATATGTTGAAGAATCATGAGCGATGTTCTACAAAAGAAGACTTACTTTTAGTATAAAATACAGAAATAAATGTAATGTAAATTTGACATTTCACACTCATGTCTGTGTCATAAGATACAGCTCATGGTGGTTAAATTCCCAACAGATGGTGCGCTGAATATATGAAAATAAGCCCTTAAGGGGTCATTCAGAAAAAAAAGTTAATTCCATGCATTCGACTACCTGCACCACCCAGGACCTCCTCAGCCCAGCAGAGGGTGTGCTCTCTGTGGCAGCTGAGGAAGTTCAGCTTGCCAAAGTCAGTGATGGTGCACTTCTCCACTGCCATCCTCACCTTCTCCATCACAAACTGGTATGGACCGCTCTGCTGAGAAGGTGATTGGCTTCAATCTGCCACCCCTGCAGGACCTGTGTGCCTCCAGGACCCTGAAGCGTGCAGGAAGGATTGTGGCTGACCCCTCCGACCCTGGACACAAACTGTTTCAGAGAGGCTGCGGTCCATCAGGACCAAAACCTCACGCCATAAGAACAGTTCCTTTCCATCTGCAGCTGGCCTCATCAACAAGACCTGCGGGACCCCCAACATATTCATGTTTCTTGACTATTGCAGTACTTGTTTTTTACTTTCTTATTTGCTATATGATTATTGTTATGCACTAATATACCAAGGCAAATTCCTTTGTGAAAAACGTACGTGGCAATAAACCTGATTATGATTCTGCATATGCAACATGTAAAATGTTGTCATATGCTACTGAAATGGCTTGGTCTTGTGATGATAAGTAACCTCGTTAAGTATGTACTTTCATCATGGTTCATACAGTACAGCGTCTTCCAGGCCTTCAGAATTAATGACATTTGAACACATGCAGACAGAAAGAGAGAGAGAGGGTCTGCTTTCATTTGAAGCATTTCAGATATGCCTGTGGCTTTTAATTAGGCTGGTAATTACTTGTGCTGCTTGATTTTGTTTTATTTATTAATTTTTACACAAGAGCACATATCATTTCCATCTTTAGTAAACACGTCACAAGTGATGAGCTGCACACTCACCCTGTTCAGTCACAGTTTTGCATTTGACCCCGCACAGCTTCACAGAGCTGACATCCCATGTCTCATTATTGTTAACATTCACATGGCCACTGTCTTGAAAACAACATTTCTGCTCTGCTTTTATGAAACGGGGTGTTCAAATTCATCCTTCTTGCATTTGCAGTGAGAGACCTCGCCAAGAACTCAGCAGACAGAGAAAGACAGAAGCTCTGTCAAAAGACCTGCCACATTAACACTTCCCCGTGGTGGAAGAAGTATTGGGTTTTTTTTTTGCTTAAACATACTACAAGGAGAGTTTTTAACTGGTTATATAACAGTCTCAATTTCAAACTGATGCCTCTACATGACCTACATACGCAAACGAGATCACCAGCGGCAAGACTGGCTATTTCTATATAGCTATTCTAAATATTCTAAATTCCTGTCACAAGGTCCGATTCCCCGGAAGCGACATACGGCACGCAGACCGGAGGAGCCGCTGTTCACCTTTTCCAAGGCATAGTTTCACAGCGAGTAGTACGTTGGCCAGCCAAAAGGAAGCGGGAGCAGATTTTCCTTTAGAGAATTTTGTTATTTGACGTTATGTTTTGTGGTCATGGCTGATACTGGGGCAGGATCAGCAAAGAGAAGAAGGGACAGTGAGAGAGCGCGGGGGAAAACACAAGTCAACCATGGTTGGTCATTCAGGAGATGGAGAGAATCGTGGGATTTGAAAGGATTCTCGACCACCCATGGATGTATACCAAGACCTGGATACGGCGCCGATGCTCTGCCTTGCTTCCAATTTAGTGGCCATTGCAACAAAAACATCCCATGCGGCCAAAAAAGCTTTTCCCCCACAGGCCACTATGATAAAAGAGACGTCTGTTGACAGCACACCTCGAACAAGGCCAATGATGACTCTTTCTGTTCTGAATTTTTGATCCATCGAAGGTTTTATATTTGTAAAACTTTCCTAGAGCAGAGAAAAGCTATTTAAAAATCGGTGACATCATTACAATGTAAAGTCTATGGGCCAAGCGGGAACTCGCGGGCGGGGGCCAGCGTGACAAACACTAATACCCCGGATGGAAACCCAGAAGCTAGAAACTTTTTTGGCATATGAGCCAGGCGAGCTATTCTCATAGGACTGAATGGGCGCCATCCCTGGGTCCGGAATCCAGTTCAGTTTTGCTGTGATAAAGATGAATTATTCTTTACAGAAGTTAAAAGCCCCAGCGTTACGTTAGCTTCTTGCTGTCGTTTCTATAATCCGATCACAAGCTTCGCTTCACTAATGCCAGTAAGGTCAGGTGTATTTCATCAATCAATATCTTCTATCTGTTGTGTGCTATTTTCTTGATCATATACCTTATTAATCCTTTATGTATTCAGTTATTAGGCATTTAGCCATAAATAAATGTCATCATTTAATCAGTAAAATATTAAAATAAATAACAATATAACACTTGATCATTCTGCGCGAGAGTTGTCTATGTGTTTTCATGGAAATAATTCAATCCTTCTGAGAGACTGATCAATTTAATGGTCGAATTTTAATTCATTCCGTTTTGTTTTCCTGGTTTACCGGGTGGTGCCCCGGCGAGTATATTAAAACGGAATTAATTGATTAAAGTAGGTGATTCAAAAGTATATCTGAAACTTAGTGGAGTTAAAGTATAATGAAAAAGGAAATTCTCCAGTAAGGGCCTCAGAATTGTACTGTAGAATTGTTCAGTAGAATACTTGAGTAAATGTACTTATACTTATACTCATAAATACAACTTTAATTCTGTTGAAATATATAATAAAATTATAAATTGTCATTTTTAATTCTGAATTACAGAGGGTCACAACTTTTTGTCTCAAAGTCCCTCTGAAAGTATCATGATTTCTAACAGAAACTACTACCAGAGACAAAGATCAACCACATTGCCCACAAAACCGTTTGTGCAGGACACTATCAGCTCCCATATCAGCACATCACATCCGATTTATCACTAAAACAGCACGATGAGATTGATGGAGAAATCAAGAAATAACCTCAAAGCATTATCTGTTTGGATCACCTTGGTGGAGAAGGTGAGCTCGCTTGATGAAATCGAGAACAGCAGCACAAGCCAGATGCAATCGAGTCCCAATCCATGTTAATTAGCATTAGCTCAGTGAGCGTCTCGCCTCGTCAGGGGTAAACAGAGGAGGGCAGGGCTGAAGCAGTGGGGCACATCGAGGTGATACTGAGCCTAGCATGCTGTGGCAAAGCATCTGGATGGATGGCACAGGGCCAGTCCATCTTTCTCTTTTCCGTCCATGTTTAGAGCTGACTCATGTTTTTGCATGGATGTTGGCACATTGGAAACACATAAGTGAGGCCCACAGGCAAAAGTGGAAGACAAAATCAGTCCTGATTCTGGCCTTGAGCCACATTGGAGGTGCCGAGGGAGTACTCCGTTGCTGAGACATGCTCACCCAACCAACCCAACCAACCGGGCAATTTTTTGGCCCGAGTGTCATGTGTACCATGCATGCCAAGCATGCTGGGATTTGTGACAGCTGTGGGCAGAGAGTAGAGACATTCGGTCAGTCTTGGCAACTGGAAAGGAGGGACAGGTGGAGCAGAGCTCATCCGATTGAGTCTTGCATGCGTTAGGGGGCTGAGTCAGCCAAAGCCTCATATTATCATCATAATGCAGAAATCGAGTACATGACCCCTATCAGGGCTGCGTGTTGATGCCTGAAAAGAGTAAACGCACTGGTAAAACACTGACCGCTGAGAATACACGATATGTTTATTGTGACCCCAGCCCTCGAGCATCTTGGTTATATGGTTAATTATTTTAATGGAAGAACTGGTACATAGATAAGCAAAATAAATAAATTAAAAATATTGGTGACAAGTTTTGTCCAAGGAGCTCACGTGGAGATAAGAGTTCCATTTTTCAGTATTTAGGGAAGAATATAAAAGCTTTATGGACCTTGGTAGGTGTCTTTCCAGAAATAAAAACATACTATTTGACCACCTAAACATTAAACCACTTTTACCAGACTTAAATCACATGTAGAAAGTACATGGGAGATGTATTTGTATTCAAACCTGCTGCACATCTGATGAATTCTGACCTTGGGTGGTGCATCAACAGTATTTAATGAATCCATTTCCATTCCACTAAAGCCTTGGGGTGCCAGGTTTCATCATCAGAAAGGTTGAGAAACAATTAGCCTTTTAATGTCTTTCCTTCGTCTCCTTTAATTAAGCATTTGACTCTCATTTGGCTACTTGTAGTTTCCCCTAAAAATAAAATGTTCTTCTCATGGAGACCATTCACCACACACCTGCTCGGAAGAATCAGAATCAGCTTTATTGCCAGGTTTACACATACGAGGAACTTTCTTTGGTGTTTCTGGTGCTAAACAATAAGCGTAGTAATGTAAAGACACATAAAACAAGTACTGCAGGTCAAGGTCAAAGGGTAACTATAAAAATGAACAATAAGATATTAAAGAATATTAAACCAAAAATGTTATAAGAAAATAATAATCATAGAATAGAATATGACGACATGTTATTTAAATTACGGTATGTGCGATGTGCAACGTATTTACAAGTGAATGTGCAGAACTTACTTACTTACAATATTACTGTACATCACTGTAACCCCTCTAATCTTTTGTACCCCACCCGCTTCACACACACCTTACACCTTGTCACAGAGGGCCTGTGGAACTGCCAGTCAGCTTCCTCTAGGACTTGAGTTCATCTCTGGCTATGCCTCCTTGCGTTCTCTGGTCTTCCTTTTACAGAGACTGGAACGTTTAAATGGAATTAAAGGAACCGCAATAAGCTGGTTTAAGTCATGTTAACGATGAATCCTCTGAGTCAAAGTATTTCTGCCTCCGGAGCTGTAGAGTCTGGATCTGGGTGATTGCTGGCCAGCCACTGCCCCCATGTTCCCGCTTGACAACCGCTACTTAAATTATTATTAATGTTATTATATTCCTATTATTATCACTACTATTCCCATTACTATTATTTAAAATGTCTTTGTGGAATTTGCATTGTGCTACTGTATGTTCCTGTTCCTTCTCTTCTCTCTCCCCCTCTCTCTCAACCCATCCGGCAGCGGCAGATGGCCTCTTTCCTTGCCTCTGTCGCCAAGTGCCTGCATGGTGGGAATTGTTGGGCCTCTGTAAATACTATTATAAAGACCTGCTATTTAAGTGCAATGAGATAAATTCTGTTATGTATTGGCACTAAGCAAATCAAATTTGAATTGAACCTCCACAGGCTTTAGCCCTGCTAATAATGATGACATATTTGAGCACAGTAACAAGTCAGGGGTGATATGTTACTGGGCAGGGCAAACTATCTTACCATGTGGGGCTGACTGAATGTACAATGACCATAGAGTTGAGAGTCTCAGTGCTGTGGAACAGAGGAATAGTTACAATATACCAGCATCATGCAAACAGATTGGACAAGATGCAGACATGACAGATGTGCAATATTCGGCTAGCCTGAATGACTTAAATTATGAGCAGATTAGCAGGGATCATTCAGTCTGTCAGTTCAGGGTTGTCTATGCTAGTGCCTCTTTGTGTGTGTGTGTGTGTGTGTGTGTGAGAGAGAGAGAGAGAGAGAGAGAGAGAGAGAGAGAGAGAGAGACAGCTGGACAAAGTAGAAAAATACTGCCAGAACTGGACCCTGGCAGTAAATATGAAGAAAACTGATGTCATGATTTTTCAAAAACGCCCCAGACGTCAGGAGACCAGATATCAGTTAATAGTCACATCATTGAGCACAGTGTCAGTTATACCTACCTTGGTATAACCATAACAGCGTCATGGAGTTTCAACATGGCAGTGAATGCACTAGAAGAAAAAGCTTGAAGGGCTCTAAATGCACTTAAGGTACAATTTTACAACCAATTAAAATTTGGCTCAAACTATTTGATAGTGTCAAACAGCCCATTGCGCTGTATGGTAGTGAAGAACGGGGTCCACCCAGCCATCATTGCTATACCCGCTATATATAACGGAATTGTTACATGCAGAATTTTGCAGATGCATTTAACAGAAAAGCACCAAAAAAATGCATGCAGAGCAGAATTAGGCAGATACCCACTGATAATTAACATTCCAAAGAGAGCGCTCACATGTTTTAATCACCTTAAATCCAGTCCCTTAGACACCCTCCATTCCAAAGCCCTCCAAACCCAAAAGCTGAGCCCAGAAAAGAGTCCCCTAGGTCAGTTGGTGCTGACATAGGGCCCCTCCCACACACACTCTGACCTGTCTCACAACAACACCGCTTCCCAAACGCCGACCGGAGGAAACCAATTTATAACGCAGTGTAAAGAAACCTATTTGGAACGTTGGTAAGTAGAAGCTAAAAGCCAAAGTAGATCAGAATGCTATCTGGCCCCAAACAGAGATTTTGAATTGGCAGCACATCTCTCTACTGTCACAGACAGAGAGCAGAGACAGAGCCTAAACCAAGTACAGGCTCAGTGACCCCAAACTGGCAATCGAAACCGGAAAAGACATAAAAAAAAACATGGCGACCAAAAGGAATATGTGGTCTCTGTTCGACAGGTGAGGCTAAACAGAGACGCACTGCCTCCTACAACGTACAACATTCAATGAAATAAGGAACGTTTACTTTAACAAGTTCAGCTCTGTAATCTCCGATTTCAAAGAGCTG
>CM022491.1:19019307-19058727 GCA_011952105.1 Coreoperca whiteheadi | reverse complement strand
CACACACACACACACACACACACACATTCAAAGAAAATGTTGCTGTTTTTATGTACTTATTTGTATTTGTATTTTTAACTGCAACGCAACATTATTATTATCTTACTTACCTGTGTATATTCTAATAGCACATTTCTTCCGTGGATGTTTTTATTTCACGCATTGCTTGGGGGGGTGCTTGCCATCCTCGCACTAACAATCAATTTCCTTCCACCTCCACAGCAGCCTATTCCTCATGCTGCAAATTCACATTCATACCAACGTCGTTTTTCCCTTGCCTTTCCAGACGCTTCTCTTTTCCATTTCCTGCCTCCACTCTCGCCCTCACACGTCTCTCTTTCCTCCCGACCCTATTCGCCACAATTAATTTTTGATTGCAGTGTAACCACCTGCCTTCATCCCCTTGAGAACCCTGGTCAAGGAGCCTCTGAAATGCAGCCTGTAAGGACCCATCCAGCCCTCCGCTCTGGCTCCGAGTCCACGTGTGGCTCGCTCATGCCTGCTGTCAGCTCCCATTACCTAATTGGAATTGAGATGCATCTGGCCTGCGTTTTTGTCTGCACTGCACTCCTGGCGGAGATACCCTCCCAACCCCCCCTCACGAGGACTCTTATGTATGCCATCCTGCTGGGAGAAGCTTTCTTTCCCCTGGTGTGTGGTCAAACTGTCGTTTACATGGCCATGTAAAAATGAGAGAAGGCACCGAGCAGATCACGGCCGACTGCAGGGAGGCAACTCCTGTGGTTCACTACAGTTAATAAGAGCACTGTTTAATTCATGAGATCTGTCATGCTACAGTGGCTTCATCTTCACTGTTGGTAAAAAAAAAAAAGATAAAAAAATAAAAAATTACAGCAGCTTCAGTTCTTCAAACTCTTCATCTGTCATCTGACCTTGCGTCTCCGGGTCTGAGATCCATGACAACATTCCTGCAGCCGCATTTACATCCACGCCGCACTGAGCATCATGACGCTGGATGTGCCATGTCAACAGGCATGAAACGCATCAATCACATTATTGGTAGTGATTTTCTCTCCGTCATAGCCTTGGAAAAATGATTCCTCCTTCCGTGGGGGGAAATATAAGTAGCCTGTCACATCAAATGGATTATAGCTCATTAATAGCCATTAACTTAGCCAAGAAACTACTGGCAAATGACCTAAATTTGAGTGTTTGAGGACAGCTTTTGTAAGACAATGAGAGCTCTGAAACAAAAGGAAGCGATAACTTTGTTCCACGCTTCAGCTAGTCCCTAATATTCCGTATACTGGTGCTTTTATTATTCTGCGTGCTTTTCACTGAAATGCAAATGACGGAAAATGTGAAAGAGATTCATTAACAGCAAAAAGTCTATTACTTTAGTTACTTTAGAAATGATGCAGGAGTTTTGATTAGAAGTTCCAGAGTTTGTTCTCTCCTGCGCTGAGACGGCTCACAGTAAAGGTCACGAGAAAGCAGATTGTTTGATTTCTCCACATCCCTGAAGTAGTGGGTTTAGCCATTCCTCCTAACACATAGGAGCCTGAAATAGTTTCACAATGATGCAGCGTAATGCAGGCAGCTTTAGTGGGATTTACAGCCTCACCTAGAATCCTGACAGGTCTTCAGTCCTGAGAGTGGTATGCCGGAGGAGCCAAGGGGGAGAGCGGATATCTGACTTTCTTTTTCTGTGATGAGACCAAAAGACCAACGTAATTTATCTGACACAATAGGCTGAATGGCACTCAGTCGGGCCCTTAGAAAAGCTGAACGTTTCCCAGTTCGCAGCAGCAGCAGCGGCATGGTTGTTGGACTAATCTGTAGAGATAACACACATTAAAGCTGGACTAGGACACTGACATACATCACAGTGCTTCCGCAGGACCAAATGATTTCAAAATGACCATTTCTAAGAACTTGGAATCTGTCTCTTACACGAATGAAATGGTTAGTTGCCGTTGTCCTTCTTTAATAACAGCGCACGAAAATGATTTAGGGGCAGTGTAAAGTAGATTTCCCCCAGACGATGTACAAAGGAAAAGAACCTTGGAGGAGCAATTAATGAATACGTCCGGATGAAGCCCAAGCTGATTATACACGGGGGAAACCTCAGCCTCTGCAGAAATAAATGGATGACTTTCCTATTTAAATCTGTTACAACCATCTATCTTTCTTTTACAGCTTATTCTTATTGGATGTAACACGTCATTTATCAATATGATGACCACATACGTTTGGTGTGTTGATCAATTCAGAACCGTTTAAAAATGTTTTGGTGTTGTAACACAGGTCAGTAATTCTCAAATGTATTGTAGCATCCCTCAGGAAAAAGACAACGAGGTCTTGCTGGCAATTTAATAGTGAACAATACACAGGCTGCTGTGGGCCGTAGCCAACGGCCAAAAAAAAGAACAACAAAACCTGTTACCTTTGCTGTTGCGAACTAGCCTCTCGCTTCGACTCCGGCATATAGACTAACTCCATGGACGTATGATTAGAACAGGATGGCGCCATTCGGTCCAGTGAGAATTGCTCGCCTGGCTCATACGCTTCTGGGTTTACATCCGGGGTATTAGTGTTTGTCACGCTGGCCCCCTCGCCGGCGAGTTCCCGCTTGGCCCACAGACTTTATGCCACACCTTTTTAAATAGCTTTTCTCGGCTCGAGGAAAGTTTAATAAACGTCAAACCATCATGGATCAAAAATTGATAATAGGAAGAGAAGTGGCCTTGTTTGCAGTTTGAGGTGTCCTGTTTTATAGAGGTCTCTTCTATAATGGTGGCCTACGGGGAAAAAGCTTTCTTGGCCACGTGGGAATTTTTTGTTGCAAAACCGCGAGTGGTCACTGGAAACAATTGGAAGCAAGGGCAAGGCTGAGCGGATGTGCCGTATCCAGGTCTTAATATGTACATCCAAAAATCACTGTCATAGGTACGCATAGCTGAGGTGACTGACACGCCTTACAGCTTCTAAGCTTACATGTTCACCGACACCCCTGATCTCAGTAACGGCAATAAACAGTCCCTTTTTATGTGAGCTGAGTTACTATCTCCGAACACAGGGACACTCATAAGATAACAATAAAACACTGATGTGTTCCCCAGTCCATTACCGTATCCATGAATGGCTGCGTTAACATTAGCCAAGCTAGTTTGTGTTAACCTGGCTGTGGTTGTCAAGGTTGTCTTTTAACAATACAAACAAGAGTTATTGGTCGCTACAATCATTCCTACTCTCCATACAGTACTTGCCTTGCCTTAAGACCCTCCTTCCTGATACGATTCCAGTGAGATGGGGGACACAATCCAGCCTTCTTTCCAGGCAACAATGCGTTGTATAGTTCAGCTAAAGCTAATATGACAACCACGTCTCCTAGAAATGAAGTTTATATAATACTAATTTGTTTTCCCAATTACGCAATGTAATTACTTCCTGGATTATGATCACTGCTAATGTTTTTTTTTACTAGTGTAGGAAGTAGGATTTATGTACCACACACAAAATTGTGACTCTTTTCAAATGTTGCTTAAAATTAAAATGCTAACCTTTTTCATTTTATGTAAAAAAAAAAAAAAGAAAAAAAGAAAACAGTTGAGGAAAGTGAGTGAGTTAAACTTCAGCGGAGTATTTCAACTTGTGCAGGTTATTTTGGGACTCCCTGCACCTCTGGCTTCTGTCAGAGAAATCCATTTATCCAGAGGCCAGGCCTAAGTTTCCGTTTTCTCACCGGTTATCACTGTAATGTGGACTGTTGGAGTCTGTGGACAGCAGCAGCAGCGGCATCATTACCTGATGCCCAACTCAGTTACTGTGAGCGCTGCATAAGATTTACGGAGCCTTGACTCTCCCTGTTGGGTGCGTTTTAGTTCCAGGTGACCGTAACAGCAGCACTTTGCTTGAAACACACGTTTGGTTCATGTGGATTAGTGTGTTTTTGAACGCTCACAGCTTGCGCGCAATACTGCAAGCAATTCTCTAAAATGGCAAGTAAATCATGTATTACCTTCAATCTGTCAATGAGTCAAACTCAATTACCTGTACAGGTTACCATGGCAATGGGTTCCTATGGTGTTTTTTAAGTATGGTGAGTAGGGAAGGGGCGGTGATAAAAAAGTGTTGGGAGTTACATGGTAAATGTTGGATGAATACATTTTGGCAGTCAAAGCCAATGTAATCGACAGTTTTTTTTACTTTTATACCGTCTGTCCACCTTGAGTCATTCGCTGCTGGATGACAGGCTGTCTCACATGAACATGGTGCAATCTTGTATGAAGGTCTTAGAAACTAAAACCTGATTAAAGACTTATAGACTTAAAACTGCCGGCGTTTCCTGAAAAGGCAGCTGCGCCTCACTTTAACACGCTCCTTCTTCTTCCTCCTCCGCAGTAATGACTCGCCTTGTGCGAGAGGGTGAATGCGTGTGCGCATGGATGATCTCACGTAAGCTCACAGAGGGGGCTTCACCCGCTTCATCCTTGCTGACCGTCTCCCGACGGAGCCATCTGGCACCCTTTTTCAGACGACGGAGGCCCACGCTCTATCCGCTCGCTTGTTTATTTGAGCGAGTGCGTGTGAATGCGTGACTCTGCCTGGGTGCGCACTGAACCGAGCAGCGGTTCTCCAGTATTATACATGTAAACACAGCGAGGCCATGATTTATTGATCTCACCTTTTATCTCACAGGGCAACCTGGGCGCTCCAGCGTATTTTTCACCACCCTCTGTTTATTCATTTCTTGGTTTATTTTGACAGGTAAACAAATGAGGGACTGCCTCCACTCATGTGGAAACAGTGTTTCTGTTTGTTTGCCATGTAATCAAATCACACGCACAGATGTGTGCTATTGAATCTTTTATAGGCCTATAAATATTCACTAATGATTACCTAGGGTCTCACCTTGATGATCAATTAGAAAAATCCCCAACTCTGTTCGTGGTGCAATAAATATTTCAAGTGCTAATAACCCCTGATGTGCTTTGGTTTGTGGGCGTAGTTTCAATCCAGCATGAAAATAACCTTTACACAATGCAGGCATGGTTGTTGTGTTAAGGTATACCACTTCACCCGCAGTTTGCAGATCTAATTGTAGCCCTGACTTGCTTTTTCCCCCTTGGGGATCAAGGTTTTGCCTTGGGGGTGATGGTAGTATACAAAAGTGCTAAATAGAGTAGCTACTGTATGATAACAGCATGGCAGCATCATACTTGATGTTTCCGTGACAGATTTGCTAAGCATGAGAAATGATTACTTGAGACATATTGTGTCCCCCTGAGAAA
This sequence comes from Coreoperca whiteheadi, assembly GCA_011952105.1. Classification (NCBI taxonomy): domain Eukaryota; kingdom Metazoa; phylum Chordata; class Actinopteri; order Centrarchiformes; family Sinipercidae; genus Coreoperca; species Coreoperca whiteheadi. The sequence goes on along the minus strand of CM022491.1, from coordinate 19,053,472 downwards.
AACTGTCCTATTTCTTTGATCTGAATTTATTTTATACTTTCTATTTATTTTCCTGGCCCAAGCTTTTGATTCCCCCAAGCCTGACATTACGGGCCTGAGTGGGAATTAGTAAGTCTGGAGAAAAACTATTATTAACCCATAGAAATCCAAGAGTCCCCTCTATGCTGCAGATTATCTTTCTGTTTTTACTTTGGGGGAAGGGGGGCACGGGGCAAGATGCTGCCATGGAGAATTTTGTGTGACAGAAGCTTTCAGTTTGCCTGTCTATCACTTCGTAAGACGTGAGACATGACGGATATAAATACACTGCCTAGATACCCTTGTCCCCATCCTTCACCAATCTTCTCTCACGTGGTCCCCTCTGATTGCACACCGCCCACCTCCCATGGCCCCTCGTGGAGGCTGGAGGTCTGTCTGAGTGCTGGGAGTGCTTTCGCCCTCCATGACTCTGATAAGGACCTCAAAATAGCAAAAGCCTCCATCATTCTCAAATTGGCCACGCACTGCAATATAATGAGCCAAACCGCAGACGGGACAAATCCGGCGCTTTTATTGCATTAGGTTTGTCTTCGTTTCTGTCTTCAGTTCTGTGAGGGGACGTACGCCGAGACGGCGTGACCAATCTGTGAAACGGCAGGCCAGCGGGCGTACCAGCAGATTAATTTGATTGATTATAGGAATTACACCTTTCAGCGGAGATGTGACCTTGCATGCAGCACGGCGCTGCTCAGTTCAGTCTTTGCATCCATGTCTAGTTTGCTGGTCAAACAAAGAGTCTTGGCTGTGTGGACAGACAAGCTAAGCTGCACACGCTGATGCAGTGACCCAGATCAAACACCTGGGGCCAAAGGGGAAAAGACTGCACACAAAGAAATGCCTCTTCTATCAAGAGTGTGGGAAACATATTATATATTAACAAATTTATATTTTCTGCATGTGGGGGATTTTTGTCTTTTTGCTGTTATTCGTTTTTCAAAGTAAATTTGTGCCTTTTTTTTATCAGCATGTGTTTTAACGTGGCATTGTTGCAAATGATTTTGGCTATATATTTTGACCAGGCACGATTTTGATGTTGAGTGAACCTTTCCGTGATTGTCACGGTCACCTGCCATGACATGTTTCATTGCCTTACACAGTGACCCAAGTTTGGTGAATAATAATATATTTTTTTGTAATTAGAGTCAATCTCCCTCCCTGCGCCATCGCCAGCAACTTTATAGGTGAAGGATGTTTGCACCAGTTGTTCTGTTTTTAAGGTAAAATTAGCAGAATTAAAAAAAAAAAAACAGAACAAGTGACTGTGGTGTAATATAAAAATGCAAAGCTGATTGTAGGCATGCGTATTGTGAGGTGGGATGTACGACTGCTGTTAACCCTTACAGCTACCAGGAGTACATCGAGACAATCTGAAATCTGAAGCAGCAAAGTGTGTTTACTTCATGTAAATCACAAAAAAAGCGAATATACAGACAGGTGGCAAAACCCAGGTGCATGAGCGGAGAAATACAACAGATGCAGTTGCTTCCATGGAGGCTATGAGGGGTCACTGAATGGTGACGTGTGAATCATATGCTGTGACCTTCAGAGCTGCCAAGTCTCACCCACTGACCGTGAGGCTCACGCAATTGACACTTTTCACACGTTCGCACGCCACACGTCGGTTTTCTCGCGCGGAGAAAAACAAATGTATAGCATAGGCTAATTGCTAAGGGACGAAACGACGACAGCGCACGGACAGACAAGCAAGAAAGATCCACAAATGTTACTGTATATTGTAATTTACTCCCATGCATGCTGCTCGCAGTAGCCTAATCTCAGTCAGGCTCCTCTGGCACCGGCGCAGCGCCTCTAGTCTCGGTGAGTCACTATGGTTACGTCTGTCGCTCTGAAACTTTGTCGAGATTCCCAATAATATGTTTTTAGGCAAAATCATGAATGAATTTAAGCCTCAATGCTTGAATCTAGTAGGTCTAGCTAATATAACATTATTTCACATTGGCCCACCTGTCGAAGTGTCCTTGAGCAAGATACTGAACCCGAAATTGCTCGCCGGGGGCTGTGCCTTCGGTGTGTGAGTGTGTGCGAATGGTTAGATTATGTTGTACGTTGTTGGCAGTTAGCTCCTGCCATCAGTGTATGAATGTGTGTGTCTGGGTCATTGTGATATGTAAAAGCGCTTTGAGTAGTCGGACGACTAGAAAGGCGCTATACAAGGACAGTCCATTTACCATTTACCATTTTTGGTTAATAGCTATTATACAGGGTTGCCAACACGCTCCCATCGTTCTCAAATCTATCTCACGAACCTCACGCAAAATAAGAGGAAGCCTCATAGCCTTCATGAAAAAATAGCATTATAGGCTACATGTTAAATAGGCTTTCTCTGCACACAGGACAAAGTCCTGGTCAGGATGTTTACCAGATCCCAAGGCACACAGTTTTGACCTTATGGGCTCCACTGTCTTTAAACAATGTGTTTTTCTCCGTCATTTACTTTTCATACAATGTTTGTAGATGTGGCTACTTGCCAACCCTCCAGGTTCTCCTGAGAGCCCCAATGCCTTGCGATCTAAAAAGGAATCTGTCAAATTGTTTTTTAAACGGTTGCCAACAAGTGTTGCCCCACTGTAAAGGTTGTGTTAGCAGAGTTCTCGGGGTGCTTGCACTGCGCGGCCTCAGCAACTTTATTCAGTGTTTCATGCTTTCTGTTGGCACGTCATCCAGATCCATAGGGCCACCGAAGCTTCTTTTATCCATGGAGCTAACTGTTTTCACGTGTTGTGGCTCTGCCCCTGCTGTCTTGTGAGCTCACACCACTCAAGTGGGTCCCTTTGTTGCATCGTGTGCCTGTCTGTGCCCGCCCTTAGTCAAATTACTTCAAAACATCATGACACAATACAAGGAGGAAAAAGAGGCACATTATGATATGTAAAACTATAAATTTTTCAATACACCTTGTAACACAAGCCCCAACAAACCACAAGAGAAGCAATAAATTAAATGAAATTGAGATCTGGCAGACACACGCCTGGATAACTGACAACTTGAACTCCCTCAGGCACAAACCTAGAGAAAAGGTTTCATTTTTCACGAGAATATTGCTTGCTGAGTGCAAAAAGTCCTCAAGTATTAATGTGTGGTGCAAAGATGACGGTACGCTTGCAGAGTCAGAGGAAAAGCCAAACATTTACAAAAAGGATCAGGCCATCTAGCTCATTGACACTGGCACATTGGCACAATTGGTGCAGGACCATGGAGTACACACATCGTACACTATACCTCTGAGGCTGCATCATGTGAAAAAGCATGTCAGTCTGAGTTAACATATGACTGAGTCAGTCAGCTGCTGAATCCTTATCAATCAGGGGGCTCTCTGGCTCTGTGAGGAGCTGGATCAGCAAAGTCCACAGGGCTTCGACGCCCGCCGCGGCTGTCTGCTCCTTTATTAGCACTGAAATGGCTTTGCAGCAGAGCCGATCAATAATAGCTCGACTTTAGAGGCATGTATTACGGTCTGAGCCTCCTCGTCAGCGTTGCTCATTGATGCAATGCCGCCTCTATCTGTAGAAATACATTTCCTACATACATTGACTTCACATTTCTTCTGGAGAAGCACTGGACCTTCAACCATACAGTCAGTTATTTTTTACAAAGACCACTAAATGGATGCACACTCCGGAGAAAGTCAGTAGCAAGGGGGGAAAACTTCAAGATGGACAAAGTGTCCTTTCAGTCATCCTCATCTGCATGCTGTGTTTCAGAGCACGATGTGATCTCATGACAGAGGCTGACGACGTCTGAAGGTGCCTGAATGAATCAGGTTGCCATCCTGCACCTTTCTATGCCATTTAGCACTTCAGGAGATGGTTTAAAACTGCCGTCAAAAGGGTGTAGATACAACCCTGTCTCGCAGAAACAACATACAACTCATTTGCAACAGCAATTACATTTCGAAGGAAGCGTAAAGCAGACCGGATCACGTTTTCCATTAACGTAATGACCAAATGTTGTTAATTAACATATCTAGCAAGTCACTAAATACACGCCAATGTAACAACATCCGCTCATAGCAACTACAGCATCATTAAACTTTTTTATGGTAATGTTTAGGCGCTGACAGCACTTGGCTAAGGTTAGGGAAAGATCATGGTCTTCCATTGTGGTCGTTGACAGAAAAAGGTCCACAGAGACTTCAACCAAAGTGTTGAACATAATCCAGGTAGAGTTTCAGTTGCCACTAATTACTTTAGACACTCCTCTGATATGAAGTTGGGGAACAGTAAGTTATCAAGAGTGTGTAAATCACAAATGTATTCTCTGTGCCAAATGTATTTCAGATGAAAGTAAGCATGGACTGAACGGCACCTTCTCTACACATCTCTGACCAGATGCTTCCTTACATTCCTGCTGTAGACTGGTAAAACAAGAATCCAACTAGTAGTGTCATACCGAGGTGCAGAGGTGTTAGCTGATTCACTCCACTGGTTTCCTGGACTGCTGGGCAGTAGATTCTGGCCGGCCCAACAATCTAGCACCATCATTAGCTCAATATTTCACTTTTGCCAGCACTTTGGTTCATGAACAAATACCTGCAAAACAAATGACGTACCCATCGGCCTCATCATTTTTCAATTTTCTGAAAAAAACCCTCTGTGGTGTGCAGATTTTAGGGTGAAAATGCAGAAGCCAGATTTGCTTTCATATAATGTTACATTTCGTGGTATACCACTTGACAATGATTCTGTCCGTGCCTCTTGGTCAAATGACATACCAGTTTAGTTATTGAGTCCGTAGACATAATAGGCTTATTATTAGTGCCTGTCATTTTTATAAAACTGATGTATATGCTATTGATGTGAGTGCCCACAGACTGCGTGACTTGAATAAAGGTTTTTTGTATTTCAGCTTTTGTATGGTAAAAACTCAACGAAATATGCTCATGAAGGCACCCTCCACCACGACGTGAGGATTACTCTAAAATCCCTGATCTTCTGGAAACATAAATGTTTGCTGCAGATCCTAACAGTGCTGGTGAATGTTGACTCTTATCGAAGCCAAGCAGGATTGCTCTTCTTCTCCCTGCAATTGGGCCAGCGTGTCCATCTGGCATTTAAGAAGCTGCACACCCGAGCTGTGGGTCCAATCACAATATCGCAGCGTGTTCGAATACTTCCAAGTGGAGATGCGAGATATGGGCTAGTATCGAGAGGAGAAACAAATGGCTCGCCTGGGGTGAGAGAGCACCAGAAGGCTTTGCTTGTGTGCAGTCTGGTGGTACACATGTCTTGGTTTGGCTGTAATGAGGACACCGCAGAGTCACAGTTTGTAGTGTTTACAGAGCCTGGTGCACCTCGGGGTCACTAAGAGCTAAAGCTAACTGGAAGTTTATTCGGAAATAAATATCTTGTCTTTCCCTTATCCACATTTACGTCAGTAAAGACACTTTGAATTACCACATACAGTGTGCACTTCCTGGTGTGGCTAATAGTTACTGCAGTCATCGATTACACCAAGTCATCGATTATACAAGCCTCCTGTGCAGCATAATCACATTTTCTGATGCTAAATAATTTGGCATCCTGACAGTATTCCCTGAATCAACCTCCCAATGCTTCAGGTAGTCATTTCCATGTTTCCCAGAGAAGAAGTATGTTGTTTTCAAATACAAGTTGACTTTCATTTACATTTAGTCATTCAGCAGACACTTTTATCCAAAGCGACTTACATATGAGGAAGACAATGGAAGCAATTATAACACGATAAGGTAACAAAATGCATAAATGCACCAGAAACTACTCTGATAAAGCCCAGCACAAAGCTAAAGATAAGAAGGTTTTTTGTTTTTTTCCTTTTTTAAGAAAAGAGAAAGGAAGTAGAAGTTAGTGATTGTCAGTTAGGCGTTGACGGAAGAGATGGGTTGCCAGGTGCTTTTTAAAGGTGACTACAGAATCTGCTGATCTTGTAGGAGCAGGCAGATCATTCCACCAATGTGGAACGGATCCAGAGAAGGTGCGCGAGAGTGATTTTATTCCTTTTTAGCGTGGTACCACCAGACGTTGTTTGTTGGCAGAGCGCAGGGACCTGGCAGGAACATAGGTCTGTGTTAGCGAGCGAAGACATGATGTTGCAGAACCAGTGGTGGTCTCGTAGGCCAAGAGCATCGCGTTTGACATCATGAGCAGCAATGAAAAGGCACCTCGTGGAAATAACGTGAAACAACGCAATGGACCCAGAAGCGCGAGATACTGAATGTGTTTGTGTTTCTTTTCAGAAAAGTATCACATATAGCTTATGTGAGGAGCCGCTGTATAACCATGTGGGCAGGGTTGTTAGTTTCCTGTTTACCATAGTCACAACAGCATGGGTCCCCCACAGTCATAATGTCATATTGTCATATTTCCAGTGCCGCTATAGGGTTGGTGCCACTTTGGTCCAATTTCCCAAATTGCAATTTTGGACAGACATTGACGGTCCCCACAGGACGAAGCCTACTGACTTTGGTGATCCCCTGATTTTCCTCTAGTGCCACCATGGGGTTCCCATTTGTGATTTTGAGCAAACTGCCTTGACGACTAATGGATGGATTGTCATGATATGTGGTTTCAGACATTCATGCTTTTTCCAGCATTCATTCCTTATCTAGCACCATCATCAGGTCAACACCGTAATTAGTCCTGCAACACAAAGGACAGTGACACTAGTGCTAATTAACCAATGCTACCATGCCAACATGCTGTATGAAGAACATGCAGAACATTTTGAAAGTGCACTTCCTGGTGTGGCTAATAGTTACTGCAGTAATTAGTTTAGAAGCTAATGTACTGATTTCTCAACAATGAAAGGTAATATTGCTTTCCACCTATGGTGCAATTATCAATGCTACATGCAACAATGAAATCAGTTTGTGATCAGACAATTGCAGCAGGTTTTCATACAACTCTCTGCTATTGCATAGCACTTCTATGACACATCAATGAATTCTCCTCACTATTTTAGCATATACTGCTCCTCAATTAAGAATTTTGAGTAAGTCAACAGCAGAACGCCATTGATACAACTACGGATTTGAGCATGCCATGTGAAGATGAGACATTATTTCTATAATCAAATTGTCTAAATGGTAAAGCCTTAATAAAGTTCTTGCAAAAGAGAAATATTCAGTATTTTAAGTAAAAGAGTGAAGCAGAGGGAATAATAGTTATAGTGAAATATTATAATATCCTCATTATAAAATGTTCCGACATTAATGTGCAGTAACGCAACATGTTATTACTGAGTGTTTGTTGAAGAGATGCGAGAGATGATCCTCAAAAAGCCTCACTGTTGTTTTGCTCAATCCTGGGGTTAATGCATTGCTCCACGCCTTTGCGTCATTGCTCCCCCTGTCCGTCCGATTCTCGACGAGTGCGCTAAAAGTGTAAGCCCGGATAAGTAAGACGGGAGAAGAAAAAATAAATCGCGAATACAATGTAGGCTTAGTGCCAGGAGCTTGAGTTTTGGAGTGAATGGAGAAAGGGGGAGTGTTGTTCTAAGTGCTGGAAGTAAATCTGAGAATTCAATAAGTCTCTAGTCACTTCTATTATTCAGAAGACACAAGGAACACAACGAAAACAAAAGGGGCAATGTAGTGTGTATGGACGTGCATGCGATACGTGTACGTGTTGCAGGGTTCGACTTCTTCACATCCCCATCGCACTGGAAAGCTTGATGCATTTGGTGCATAATTGAGCTGTGTTGTATCTGTCTACACTCTGTGGGACATGACTCCATTGTTCTATGGAGATAACTGAACTGTAAGAAGTACATGTGCAGTTATGTTACTTGCTGGGTAGATGTCTCATGGACTACCTGTTCCCATGACTATGCAGATTGTTAAAGTATGGTCCTCCCTCAACTTTTGGCAAACTTTGTGGTGCCTTAAAATTGGCACTAAAGATGCTTGTTTGGAATTTGTTTAGTGGACTGTTTTTTTGTCAAAGCAAAAATGCTGATCCAAAAATATTTGAATAATGACTTTGGTTTAAAACTATTTGAACCTATAGCAAGTTCATGAAAGTTTATATTTTGGATTTTGCGCCACGCTAGCAGCTACAACCAAAGAGGTGGTTGGTCCTTTGGTCCTGACTGAAATATCTCAATAACTATTGGATGGATTGCTATGATATTTTGTACAGACATTCGTGTTCCCCAGTGGCTGAATCCTACTGACTTTCCTCTAGTGTCACCAGCAGGCCAATGTTTTCACCCATCCGGGGAATTATTTCAACATCTGCTAGATGGATTGGCCAAATATTTTGCACACACATTCATGTTTCACAGACGATGTGTCCTAATGACTTCGGTGATCCCCGGATTTTTCCTCTAGCGGTTGGCATTTGTGGTTTTGAGTGAAATGTCTCAACAACTACTGGATGGATTGCTGTGAAATTTGTAACACACATTCATGCACCCCTCACGACGAATTGTAACAACTTTGGGGATCCTTCCGCCTTCTATATAGCACCATCATAAGCGCCGAATTTTTGGAGTACAGCTTATATTAGCATGCTTGCATGCTAAACTATGAGGGTGGACATGGTAACCATTATACCTGCTACTGAAAACACCAACACGTTAGCTTCGTCATTGTGAGCATGTTTGCATGCTAAAGTTAGCATTTACAGTGGCTTAAAGCAATGTTGTGCGTAAGAGTCACAGATCCGCTAGCATGTCTAGACTCTTGTTAGAGTCCTTGGGATTAGAAATTGTAAAACTGGACTTTAGAAACATATCTGGATTATCAAACTTTTACTACAAAGTTGCTTGATTCCAAGGGACTCCTGTGATTCCGCAGGTTTTCAGTCATTGAAATATGTTTATTCCGCACAAATTTCCATAAAAGATAAGGCCACATAAATAAGAATCGGACTGGGGACTTAACAAGGGCTGAGGAAAGAAAGGACACGGGCATGTCAGCCAATGGCAAGTATGTTCTACCCGGCAGCAGCAGTTTGCTTGGAATAAACCCAACTGGATGGTCAACATGAGCAGTGATTGCCGCCAGTCTGGACAGACAAAGAAAAGAGCACCACCCAGTTTCATCATTCATCAGCAGATCATCAAAAGACAGAAGACATTACAGTAGCAGCCAAGGTTTAACTGACATGTGACATATGGGAAGTGTTTTGATGTTGCAGATTTCAACCTTTAATATACTGATTTTATACTAACTATGGCTTACTAATAAGGAATTGTTAGTGATAAGATCCAGGTCATCTTAATTAGAGTGTAAGCTGTAAATGTTCTCTCTCTGTTCCTTTTTTTTTGACTGCTGAAGTCAGTGGCGAAAGAATGCTGTAGAGTGTACGTCTGTACTTTTAACACATTCAGTTCCAGGTTGGGAATGTATGGCGGGCACGTGTGACGTGACGTTTTCTACGCTGCTGCAGGATGTAACAGGCTACAATGCGGTTAAGATGCGCTGAAGATGGTGCGAGAAGCAGAACACAATGACAAGGTATTAAAAAAGCAATGTGCACTGATGTGTGAGGAATTACTGTTTTATTTCACAGGAATTTGGAAAACATTAAGCACGGGATAGCTTATTTTTTTTATGTTTTGTACCTCTTAAATATTTGAGCGGGCAAACTGCTGATGAGCCTACAGTACATGTTATTGCCACCTTATTGTCGCCTCATTTAGTGAAGCTTAAGTTTGAATTATTTTGCTCCACAGTTATCTAATTCCCACTCTGACCCGCAGGCAGTAGGGTGTGGGTATAAGCCCACCATTGGCCGACTATTTCAATCGGAATTCTCCTCCCCTTCCACTATCTGCGTGTAACCGTTGTGCATCCTGGGCTTAGGGAAGCCCGAGACGATTGTGATTGGTTTAATGAAATACCAACAAGCCAGAGCCCCCCCCCCCCCCATACTAGAACGACAATGGGTTCAGCCAGACCTTCCTCCAGCGCTGGCACGTCGCTAAAACAAAGTGTGGAGATAGGTCTATGGCTATGAGAGACTGTCTTATTCCTGATGCATGTATAAAACAAGATCTCCCTACTAAAACAGTTTAGGTCATTACTCATTGAAAGAAAAGCATTCTTCAAGGGCATGCTCAGCCCTGTAAACGCCTGACCGGACGGCAGTGATGTCTGCATCTGGCAGCAGTAATAGCAGCACAAAGTCTCTTTACTTTTAGCCATCTTTCATTTGCATGATATATCTTTTTTTTTTATGTGCAGGGGGAAAAAAACGTTTACATCCGATTGACCTGCACAACGCAATGCAACTGTGTTTTTCTGTCAGCACTTTAAAGACAAACTGTGTTAATTGTACACTGAGTTGTAATTTGGTCATATACTGAAGGTCCTGCCATTGCTTGTTCATAGTGCAGGATTAACTTGGCATGACAGCAATATAAGACCAGGGCTGGAATTTCAGGCCCATTGGGATGGCATTAGATATTACCATCTGGCTGGTTGATCCATGGATGACTATCTTTGTGCAAAGAGATACACCAACCATGCAGGAGCCACGCCCACAAAAGGCCCATCATACAGCTGAATGGGTGAAATAAAAATACCTAAGGCAGGAAATTTGTTGATGACACATTTTCAATGTTAGTTTTTGTTTCAATGCGTCACTGAAATACAAATGCACTCTTCTGTGTTTTATTTAATCATGCAGGTAGGATTAAGCCTACCTGCATGATTAGCCTTTTTAACTGTTTAAGAAAGACTTGGCCAAGAAATAAGCATCATGACAAACACTGCAGCTGTGCACACTCAGCATAATGACATAAATATCCATGAGCAAACGCACAGGTCACATACAGGTAGATGCTAAAACAAAAGCCATTATGCAAGCAGTAGTGCAACAGGACATGAGCAGGAACAGGAAACAAGCTGAAATAGATTCATGCTAAACAAAGAATAATCCTTTTCTTATTGAATCTGCCTTAAAATCCTTCATAATCATTTTAAACTCACACAGAGAGACCAGCACTCTCAGTTTTACATCATTTCCCCATGGGCTGCGGGAGCAGAGTACATGAAAGCCCTTTGGTCTAATTCTGTTTGCTTCGACAAGACGAAGAGGAAAAAAAAGGGGGGAAAAGAAACACTTCCGTTATCATACACAGCTCTCTTCCACCAGGTTTTCCAAACAAGAGCACCGCAAGTGAACAGGCCGACCCAGCCTTACGGAGACACGTGTTCCAGCAAACATGTCCACGCGTTTATGAGGCTGAAACGACAGACGAAATGTTCAGTGTCACTAATAAACCTCAGTGCTCCGTGACCCAGAGTGCCAATGTCACACACACTGGGAGGACGTGTGTGTGTATTACACCATTGTTTAATAAAGAACAGACATAAAAGTCCCCCCTGACTCCAAAACGAACTGCAAAAACACATGTTGCTGAAGTGTAACTCCAGTTTCATCTTCAGTGTTTTCTTCTTTTTAACAGTTTTGCTCTTGACCTTTTTAGCAATACACACTTGAACGTGTCACAGCAGGAAAAGCCCTGATGGAAATAATAAGATGAATCACCTGCTCAAGTGCATACTGCTTCCTCATTAATGTTATTAGTTACGCCTGTACTTTTCCCGCCATGAAAAATCAAAGCGTGTGCCATAGTAAAGGACTGTCATGATCATAATGGCACCTTATAGAAAGCACACTTACAGTATTAAAGTCATCCTACTAGCGTACCACATAATTATATTTGCATGCTGTAGGCGGATTTTCAATTTGCAATCATTCAAATTGCGTTCACATTGAGGCAATGGCGTGCAGGACCATGCTGCTATATGCTAAGGTCGATTAACATGAAACCTGCAATAACTGCATAATGCCCAAAAAGGGAAGGTAGTAGTAGCGACAGATATTAATTCTTTATCAGGGTGTTGTGTGGTCATTTTAAATGTTGCAAGTGACAGGATTAAGCTTTCAAATAAATAAATAAATACTAAAAAGTCAAAGCAAACTACATGACGGGAAAGTGGAACAGCCACGGCTAAACCCTGCTTTATCCCGCCACTTGCCGAAATGGCAGAATCATTTCCGACTGATAGCGTTGAAAGTAAGCAGCACTTCATCGCGTAACTATATATTCAGATTTCAATTCTAATTTGTCCTTTGCAATCACAGTGTTGGAAGGGTTTAGTTTGCACATATTATCTCATATTTGCCTCAGTAAATTGATTCTACTCATGGAATCAATGTCATGATTTCAGTTATTTAGAAAAACCTGGTTATGATTTCTTAGGGCATTAACAACAGCCCCTAATGTTTGTATAACATCCCTTTTTTTCAGGACCAAAAAGACACTTTCAACACATAAGACTTGCCACATCCTGACTTATAATACAAACCTAGAGAGCAGCGCCTCAAGCCAACAGTCTGGTTAAAATAACTACACCTGATTCATATTAGAATCTGGCTTGAATTACAGATTTACACGTGTTATGTAACACAATTCATAGCATGGCTAGCATAATTAGACATAGTTCTATATTTAGACATAACTACCATTGTGATGTAGTGTGCGGCAAGTATTGCCATCGTCTCAGATTTTGCTTTCAGGAATGCTGCAGTGTTGATACCCACTTGCTGATCATGTCAAACAGTCATGGACGTTAGGTATGGCTGCGCTACACGAAGGCAGGTACGTCACCTCATTTCGCCTTTTGTGGAACTGCGTGAAGAGGTCCAATAGTGTGTCCCAGGCACGGTCTGAGTAGCATTTATATTCATCGGCTGTCACCGCAGAGTTACAACAGGGCTCCGTGGGAGAAGACGACTTGAAGCAAACGATGCATGTCACTGGAACCGGAGGCCAGACCACATCCACCGTGACAAAAACAGGACTTTACAAGATCGGGGTTGTTCTGTCATGTGAACAGGGTACGAGGGCTCTGGGCTGACATGGCTTGTAGTGCCTGTCACTGGGTTCCAACATATGAGCGGGCCTACAGTCCTCGACAGGGCTATATGATTTACAGCCAGTGACAAATGGCAAGTGAATATTTTATTGAAAGCCTGCCATATGCCATTGGTCACAGTAGTGACCGGCTGCCAGACTCAACTTTTCACATATCAAACATTTCTGTGGAAGTTCAAATAGCCTAACATGGTGTGACGAGAGTATTAAATACAGATTCATGTTTTTTGCTTCCTGTGCAAGAACCCCAAACCATTCCTGCAATTATCATTTCAGTGCTTTCAATGTGTCAGTCATATACAGTGGAGCTATTGTTAAAATGATTCTACCTAATAGCCGGTGGTGGAATCCAAGTACATTTACTCAAGTAGGCCTAAGTGTGCGTACTGTAAGTACAAATCTGACGTACTTGTGCTTTACTCGAGTCTTTTCTTTTCACGCCACTTTCTACTTCTAGTCCGCTGCACTTCAGAGGGAAATATTGCACTTTTTTTACTGCACTACAATCATTTGAGGGCTTTAGTTACGAGTTACTTTATGAATGAAGATGTTTTTGCATACAAAACACATTATAGAATCTGTGTTGCTATAAATTTAACTGGCAAAGGAGGACAGCTGAAACGAGTTGTCGATTAATCAAGTATAGCTGACAGACTGACAGACAATTCATTCCAAAGCAATTTATTGTAGTCATTTTTCACGCACCAGCATTACATGGAAAACGTTCAACGACCACTGCTTGGACAAAAGCAAGCATTTTGAAGGTGTCCCTCTGTGACGCCACGCAACACTTCCAATGCAGGGCTTGTACTTGTAACCGTGTTTTTACAGCGGTGGTATCGGTAGCCTACTGTTACTTAAGTAGGCCTAATGGATCTGAACACCTGTGCATGTACTAACTGTGACACGTTTCCTTGCGTAGACACCATGCACACTGAAACCAACTGTCCGCTACTGTAGTCTGCACTGTGCCCCTGGTGTTATTTATTAATGCATGCATTGGGGCTTACTATGATCTCTTTTTAAAGCCGCCCGTGAAGCCGAAGGCAAACGTCCACAAAGCGAAGGCTATTATTATCACTATTGTTCTTTCATTTTAATAAGGAAGATTGGGGATGGTGTTTTAAATGCCTACTTTGTTGCTCACCCCTCTTCCATCTCACAACAAAGCAGTGTAGGCTGCATGGTGAGCTCCCAGCTGCTGCCTACCTACAGTATAAGGCCACAGTAGTAAAAGCCTCCCACATCGTGTCAACTATAAATTCTTGTCTGTGAGTGATGCTTTCGGTAGCTATGGAAACCTAATATAATACATACCCCCTCCCTCCCTCTCTCTCTCTCCTCCCTCTCTCTGCCTATGTCTCTCTCCCTCTCTCCGTCCACGCCAAAGCTCTCTAGGCTACTTTGCGCATGTACGGCCAGTCCAACCTAGCAGTGCGTCGACTCCAAGATGGCGAAAACACGTCTGGCTTGCCTCCTGACTCTCCTCTCAACTCACTGTAAGTACAAAAAAAATCGTGGAAACCGGCCGCTATTGCCCCATGTCCTCCACGGGGAACGCGGGCCGCCAAATGCTGCCCACTTCTGCATCTGTTTGGTCGAGATCGCCCGGCAGCGTTGGGCGAAAAGCAGATTGTGCCTCAGAAGTAACCCCGTCTGGACGCAACTCACGTTAAACTCAATCCCGACTGACAGCAAGGACGGTCTCCCCGACGTGAAGTAAATGTAGTTATTAATTCTGTTACAGAAGTGACAAATGGAACGCTAGTCGCCATCTTTTGATACAACTTATCAACGTGACGCGCGAATGTGCGGGTCGAGCGACGGTTTTATTAAGCAGCTATTGTTTCCTCAAACCCATCGCTCCGCGGTACTCTCCCTCGCAGTTTTAAGCGGAGTAATGCCGCTGCATGTGGAAGCAACACTGTCTGCATGTAGCCGCACATTGGCAGGTACAACTGAGCGAAAGGCTCGGCGCAGTTAGGTTAGCGGTACATTTCCCGGTACAGTCCGGCTCCGGCCACCACGTTTCTCGCCCCCGCTGTGTAAAAGTTTCAGCCTCTCGAGTTCGGAGAGCCGACTTTTTAGTTTTTGCTGAATTAAACATGTAACGTTACCACGGCCGCCTCGTCGCCCGCGCCGTTAACTATTTAACGTGGGGTTTGGAGCCGCGGTGGTGGCAGAGATGTTGGAAGTAGTGATGCGAGATAACGGGCTTTTCCTGCGGCGGAGGGAAAAGCAGGCTGTCCGCGGGAGGAGCCAGCCGGGCAAGTGTCCTCCACCCCCCTCCTCCCCCACCCGCCTGCCGCCTCCGCCTCCGCCTGCCGCCGCTGCTGGACCCTCTCAGACCACAGCAAACCGCTGGCAAACACCAACCGCCGCCGGGAAGACGCCACCCTTAAGACCCCCCCATCCCCACCTTTTCCCGTCCTACGGTCGGAAGCGAGTGACGCACACCTGTAGGAGTGTACCGGTTGGTTTCAAATATTAACGCGCGAGCCGGAAATCCCTTCTCAAACCTATCAAACATCCAGTTACAGGCGTGTTTGGACGATATTTGGACGAATAAAGTTACATTAATACTTAGGCTATATATGTGACTGGGAGTCAAATAGTTCCTCCGCCGGTTTTAAGCCCATCTTTGCTATTTGCTACAGTAAAGCGAGCCACTTGTTGCTGTGCTTATGTGGCGATTTAAAAAAAAAAATTATTTCCATGTTGATAAATCCAGCCTGTTTTACTCCTTTGCGCTTTTCTTCCAGCGTGCCAAAGACTCTCGGCTGCTCCCACACTAGTGCAGCAGTTTATTTTGAAATCCAGGACGATGTAAAGCTGGTGGTTAGCACATTGGAACTGTGGATAGATTTGCTTCCGGGGGTTAAAAAGAATTGGAAATGGTTGACCCTTCAGTGCATCCCTGATGCAGACTGTCTGTCCTGTGCCTGGCCATGCAGCTTTAAAGTCCTGCTTGGATTTAGGAAATTAAACAATGAGGTCTTGATCGCAATAAGGGCATGGGAGGTTGTTGGGAGGACATTTGTTTTATTTGAAGTGTAACACATATTTGTGGGAAACATGTTACTTTAAACAAAATAAACAAACCCCCAATTGTACTTTCTTTCAGTTTCAGGCACAAACGGGAAAAAAAACGTTTACCCCGACAGTTTGGCCTGAAATGGGCTGCTTGTTTTCCTCTCGCCTGCCCCTGGACGTAGATCGAGCGAGGTGCGAGGGGACAGACGCACAGATGAAAGGGAAGGACGGACATACTAAGAACCCCCTGTGATCCCTCAACTGCGTGAATTGGCGCATTCTCTTTACTTTGGTCGGGAATAGCGGCGGAGCTCGTTTCAAATCTGCCGCTGTGCTCTCAACGCCGTCCCCCCTGGACATGTCTTCTTTTTCCTCAGACGATGCATGTCAAAGTCGGTGCTCTTAATGACGTCCCCCCCGAGCAGGCCTACATCGGCGACGGGGCATGGTAGCAGCACACTTGACATTTTCAGGGAGGCAGTGGGCTGGTGAAGGTTTAAGAATTCCTTTTGTCTTGCCTGGACAGGGCTTAACCATGTGGCCGCCTGGCTCCCAGCCAGCATCGCCGCTGCCTGTGGAAACAAGACCAATCTGGCGCCAAGCCATGCTATGAATTACTACTCGGTGATTCCCAATAGCTCCTGATTGCACTTAGGACGCGTGTTGTATTTTGGAGAAGCTCTGCTCCAGATTCAGTTGTTGGGGTTTCACAAAGCGAGTCAAGCAATTCAGAAAAGGAAAGGGTGTGTCGTTGTTGTTTTTCTTTTTGTTGCTTGCTCTGCGGGTCGCATGTTATTCCTGTGTCCGTGCGACGTGCTCGTTATTTCCAAGTCTATCATCTTAATGGCCACGCAAAAAAAAAAACCCAGCCATTCCAAGTGAAGGCTAAACCCAGCATGGCTGAACATAGCTGCACATATCAGCCCAGTCATCTGTCAGCGGAGCAAAGGAGGGGAGGGGGGGGGTCATTGTTATTTTAAGTGCACATGCTTACCGCAGACTTTCCATTCTGATCTAATGGAATGCGTTGGCGTTCTCCGTCGTTGGCCTCACCTGAGCCACTTCGCGTCACATATTCCAAAGAAAGCGGTGCGCACTTTGAGAGGACGTGTGCCAGAACCCTCCTGCCAAAAGCACGGCCAGGATATGTGGGAGCTTGGAAGACGCTCAGATGTGGATTAGTACTCAGCAAATATAAACTTTGAGATCACGGCTTTGACTCTTATAAGAAACACCTGTGGACATCTGTGCGTTTCCCACCTCACCGCTGCATTTTAGAAATCGTGTGGCTCGACAACAGCGGACTTTGTCAACTGAGCAAAACATGCCCCACAATTGTTGTTTCATTCGCAATCAGTACCTGAATATTGATCCCGAGCTTTCACACTGACTCGACATGATCTTTGTTTTCACTCGTGGCTGCCACCAGTCCGTCAGCCTAATCCAATTCGAGCCCTCTCTTCATCTGAATGGACAAGATAAGGGAGAACACTGTCCACTAGAAACTGTTGTTGTGCCTCCCCGTGTTCTCTGCTGATAAGTCCCCGCGTCACCCAGGGAGCTTTGAACATCCGCTAACCCACACATGACTGGGGTGCTCGGCTGGTGACGTTACCCAGCACACTCTTCCAACATTTGGCTAAATTAGGGCCAAGTGCCGGCGCCTCCTCGTTGTGCGGCGTGCGTGGCCCAGCCGTTTGGCGTGGCGGGAGCCCGCTGCGCCCCGAGATATCTGCAGATAGCGGCTCCCCTGGGAGGTGCAGGTTGTCAGATGTTTCCCTACCCACCCAGAGCTTGTGAGCAAATGTTTGGAGCACTCGCTGAATGGCATGTACGGGGCCCCCCTGTGGGCAAGTCACATTTTGCTGCAGAGAGACCGTAAATGGCAGAGTAAAACAGGGGACAGACAAACAGAACGGAGTCCCTTGCTGAGGAGCATTTGTTTGTTACAAGTCAGGAGTTCTCTCCAGACACCTGGCATAATACGTTCATCGTATCATTTCGGTCTCCGGTTAGATGCCACAGCAGAAAGGAATTCGGCAGTTACCATGGGCATTTGTTTGCGCTTATTGCCTAACTGAGAGCTGTGTAATGACTTTTACAAAATCGCACACTTTTGTAATCGTTTTTGGGGGTTTTTCCAAATCACTGCAGTCAGTCGTGCGGGTATCTGTGCAACCACAGTCCCTCCGTGGGCTAGAGTCAAAGTGGCGCACGGGCCTTACTGTGGAATGGCCCGGAACAGCTGAGCGGGCGCGGGTGGTGGTGTTTTTGAGCAGCGTCGCAGGCGTACCCAGAAATATCCGCTGCGTCCCTCCCGAACCCGAGTGCGCGCGTGTTGGCAAATGCAGCATTCCGAATGGAAAACACATGGAGGCAGAAACCCCTTTGCGTCATATGTGCGCTGCCTAACAATCAGAACCACCTGTTCCCCCCGGAGAGATAAAAGGGCCCCCTGTTGCTGAGGTGGCCGCGGTCAGCGCAAGCGAGGGGGCGTTGTGAAGAAAGCGCAGCCGTGCTGGTAGTTCAGAAAACAAGCTGGGTGTGACGGTACATCTCCTGAGACAGAAATCCATTTGAACTTGCCACAGAGAAGGATTCAGCTCCCTGTCCTACTTTTATCATTCCCCCCCCCCCCCTCGCAGTAAGCTACAGCAGATGCTGAGGTTGAAAGGCAAACACTAACGTGCTCACGTTCCAGAAATGGCAATGGCATGTGCGTGCCTCAAATGTCAATAAGACTACCATGTGAAAGAACCGTCGGTCCTAGAGTAGCACCAGCCTCCAGGGCAGTGCTGGCCAGAAACGCCGCATGAACATATTCTAATGGCCGTGGTGCAAAGGGAAGGTTCCCTGGGAGGTTTGGTCGCTGAACCTGGTCAGTAGGTAGAAACACGACTCAGGAAAGACTTGTGTAAGAGTATTGATGTCAACTAAGTGCACCAAACTTTGTTTTTTACCTGGTTTACATTCTGAGGTCCGAACGAGAGAGGGATTCATGAGAGAAGGACGTTAATCGCCGTGCTGTTTAGTGTAATGAGCTTCTGGAAATGATGGCTCTCCCTCGGAAGATGGCTAAAGTGCTTTGTTTGTTTTGACAAGACACTATTATTCGATGTTTAGGCTACTCTAGATCAACAGGATAATCTCCCGAGATGCCTCTGCACCGCACTGGCTGCCGGAGCTTAGGGCAGCACAAGCGACGCTTCCTGTTTGATGATCTTTATCTGCGGTCACGTGGTCCCTGGAGGCAGGAAGCCGTGCTCCTGCTCGTGCGGTTCACTGGATACTGACGGAGTACATCGACAGGTCAAAAGAGGCCGCCATCGATCAAACATTGGGATGCTGTCAGCTCAGTGAAATAATTAGGGGTTTCATTAGTGACATGGCAGAGGCAATGAACTACATGTGGATGAGCTGCTGTCGCTCTGAAAGGGAAAAGCTTGAGGCCGCGCTGCCACTGAGAGTCATAACCAGATAATCGCTCTGGATTCCTCTTTTGTTTGCCGGGCTGTAACAAAAGGGCAATTACACTCTAAAAATAGCCACAAGGCAGAGTCATCTGACAAATTCAGGTGTTTGATCACAGTTGGTTTCCGAACCATTGGGCCCATCATTAAAAACATCTCCCGACCGACGAGTGATTGTGGACGAAACCCAGGTGAGCCCTGACATCAAACTAAAATATGAAAATCAACCCTAAAGGTAGCGAGTGTCTGGCTAAAAGCTTTACTGCCACATTTTCAATGGGTTGGGGACAGACGGGCTTTTAAGTTTCCTTGGGAGTTGACAGTTTCAGTACCAATCGTTTTCTAAATCTCTGATTGGTGTAAATCTCATTCTCTGGATTGTATCGAAGAGCCAGTGCAATGGACATCAGCGTAATGTCCTGCCTCTCAGTTCAGGTTGAGGAAGCGTAAAAGAAAAATGACTTTTGGCTGTGGCGTATGGAGATCTCATTTGAGGAGCTGTGCATGGGATGGATAGCAATGCTGCAAATAAGATTGGTACACTAGTTATTATTACCTCGGTTAATTACGAGCAGTTGTGCTTGAAGCTCGCATCCTTTTCTTACATCTGGTAGCCTGTAATTAGGGGGTTTCCACACGTCCATCCACCACCTCCAGGTTCACGTCAGGCTTGCAATATGCTACCGTGGAGGCGGTAGTGGGTGTGGATGCACCTGGCAGACATGTGGCCGTCAAAATAAAAGGCATGTAACGTCTAGTTTGCTAAATAATTTGAAGGCACATGCTGTAACGTTTGAAACACGGCTTGTTTGACAGGAGGGCATGCTAATGGTTTGGGGTAAATCCAGCCGGTTTAGCAGAGACACTAAAGGTCGGATAGAGGACTCCATGTGAGTTACTGGCGTCCTTTGGGAGGCAGTGCAAAATGGGTTTAAAACAGCACAGCATAGAAGTGATAGATGGGGCTTGGTCAGTGAGCGAGACCTAGACCTTGATGCTCTCAACTTAAAAATAAATAAAATTAGGACAATATTTATTACATTGCCTGGCATTTTCGGACACGGCACGCACTGAATGTTGCTTAGGAATGACAACCGAGTTTTAAAAGATCTATCTAAAACACCCTTGTAATTGAAAAGGACAAACAACTCATTATCTTAGTGGTTAGAAATCCATGTCAAAGATGGATCTTAGTCTTCAGCTCCAAAAAAGGAGGACTCAGTGGCTTCATACTTGGCAGGAGAGTCTGCAGAGAGGGGATTTCAGAGTGCTTGGGGTAAGACATGACACAGAAATCTTGGTGTTCATCCAAATGAGTTATTAGTGCTGATTAATTTGTGTTTATGTGTATCTGTGTGTGTGTGTGTGTGTGTGTGTGTGTGTAAGAGTAATAACGGTGATGCAGAGGATTCACCGCAGTATGTTTCTTGCCGGTTCCTGTGTTGGCTTTGCAGCGTTATCAGTTCAGTGAGACTTCCGCTATTGAGGCACAATGAGGTAAAAGCTCAGCATGAGCTCATCTGCAGTCATTCTTAACGCCATCTCAAATTCCGTTGGAAATAATATAGGACACCGCTGACTGTGAAAAATACATCACAGATCAGATTTTGGTTCAAATTAGTTTGCGGCAAACAGCCTCAGCCTGCTATGGAGTTTGATACTTAGGTGTTTCCAACCAAACGGAATTCAAATTAGTCACTTTGACAAGTTGTGACAAGTCACAAAACATTACACTTAAGAGCAAAGGAAATTTTTTCTATTTTACCCAAATCATATATTGTTTTCATATTAAATGATAATTTAAACATTTTGGGAAATGCGCTTAATGAATTTCCGGCAGAGAGTTCGGTGAGAGAAGACTATAAGAGATGGACTCTTTCTCAGATGGGACCCCCAACTTTCCGGAGTCTCCTCTGGTTGCCGGCCAGGAAATAGCTCGACACATAACCGCCAGTAAAGTATAGATTAAACAGTCGAGATATAACGTGTTAATGAGTGGACTTTAGAGTTGCCGGTAGGCGGATTTTCTTACCTTTGGACAGCAGTGATGGGAATTACGGTTCTTTGAAACGGGCCCTTCATTTGGCCCTTGTTTGTTGCAAGAAATAAATCTGCCAGATTCTTCATCTGCAATAATTCTGCGATATGATGGTTAAAAAGTAGAACCACTATCCTTGTTGTAGCTTATAGCACAAATCAAACCCTACTAAGGAAATAGTACGGTTAGTAAATAATTACACAACTCTCTATATAGACACGTACAGTGTACTTCAATTTAATTGGTATGATATAATATGCAACAAGAAATATAATAGCCTTCATGCATTTCTTTTACCGAAAAGTAATAGTTAAGTTTATTTCCCAAAATATACAACTGTTCCTTTAAACTAGTAAAAGAGAGTAGACGGACATGCAATTAATAGTTTTTCATGCAAATTCCAAACGTTGTGTTGTAGCTATGATCGATAGCTCTGCTGCTGTCGAAAGCCCACCAGTACTGTCAGAAATACAGTGCGCACTCAGCTGACAGGACAGATAGGGTTGGCAGACTGTAACCAGACCATCTGGCCATAAAGTGTGAGGGCTATCCCTTCTGGGTCACTTAGTGGTAAATATGTTGAGATTGAACTGGAATGGATAGCACTGTTATGCTGTCTTAGACCTTGCCAAAAAACCCCCAGAAAAACCTTTGGTAGAAAGTAACCCAGGTGGCACTGATCTGAATGGCATTGGTATGTTACACCGGCGGCCGTTAGGTCAAACGTTGAAAAGGTCCAGACAACAAGACGAAGACCACGAAGACCTTCAGCTGAGTGCTCCTCCCCCACGTCCACTAAAACCTCCTCATCAGCTGTGTGAAGCGCTGTCCTCGTTCAAAATGTCGTCCGATGGAACGGGAATAAATACTTAAAGAGAGCTGAAATGCTTGATATCCAGGGGCATTAATGGGATTTCGTGATTCTGTCAGAAAAGATCACGAGTGCCTGGGTCGTCCGTGCTCGTTAGGGCTTTGCTGTGAATCATGCTAGAGTCGAAGCTCAGCGCACACAGCGCCGTTGCCACACGTGTGTGGGGGCATACTTTTGGGTAAGTAAGTGCCTCAGATATTTGTCAGGATGCCAGACATAGGCGTCGAGTTTGCAACGCGGTTGCTGGGCCCTGTCTGAGCTCCAGCGGAGGGGGCTTCGCATGTGGGTGCGCTTGGTTTCTGTGTCATAGAAAGCAATAGAGGAGAAAGCAATTTAGGTGGATTTTACCGTGACTCAGTGGTTTGTCAGGCATTTGTCATCATTGTAACCGGTCACTCAAAATGGCCAGGCTGCAGCCTCAGAGCTGATCAGAGACTTAAGTATTAAGTTGTGACTGTCCTATAATTTTAGCTACAAAACCTTCCGGGAGACTTAAGTGAACCGTTGACATCAACAAGACTGTCCATCAAACAGCGGTTCTTAGAGGAGCATGGTATTTTAAATGCATTCTCAAATACTGTGCTCTGTGTTAAACCGGCCTAAATGATGGAGAAACAGAGGCTGAGCCAGCGAATATTCCACAGCACATCCGTGTTAAGGGATTTCCTGATAATTTGTTCTTTTTTTTTGCTGTTAAGATTAAGTAATTAAACTAAATTGTCAGTTTCTCAGCATTAAAGCTCATATCCTGTAAGAGAGCAGAGTGCTCTCCCAAAATGACCACGTTATCTGCCCTGCAATTTCCCTTCACAAGACTGCTCCACTTCCAAAGTCAGATTAAATGTGTTTATACAATGGCCGTTATCAGAGCTTAAAAAGTAACGTTTAAAAAAAACCCCATCGGGAACGTGCAGGTTCCTCACAGAGCATTATTATATGGGATTTTCCAAGACTTAGCTATCCTTGTTGTGTAGACACATCCCAAAACAAAATGGAAAAAACCCAAGGCACTAAGTAAGAGAGACTTTAATGGACAGGGGTTAACAACTGTGTATTGTAGCTTAAACAAGAACAAATACTTACTGACCGTTAACAGTACACACATTCTTTTGCATTGTTGTTCCTTGTGAATTGTGTGTTATTATTTTACTACAGTATATTATATTATATTGAAACGATGTAGAAAGTCGAGTAAATGAAAATCAAAAATCAAAGCAGGAGTGTACAATGTACCCTAATGTAACGCTCCATTCTGTCCATGATTGCTTTTAGTTTTACTACTCCACTGATTCTGTAACATGCATTCTCCTTTTATTTTCAAAACCTGCCATAGGGGCGGGCCATATAATGTCGTTTATGTTAATACCGGTCTAATTTTTATTAGGATTTTTAGGATTAGGAAGTAATTTTGTAATAATGGCAACGTTCCGATTTGTTGGCGCAGCGATGCTGTAACGTGATGCACGGCAACAACAAGCATCACTGGAGGAAGCGGAATGGCGGGTGGAAAAGCCCAAAGCGCGAGTTGTGTTTTTTGGGTGACTTTAGAAAACATACTGCTGACGAGGAAAGTCAAGAAGGTCAACGCGTACGGGCTGAAAGGCGGGGGGCGAGCCGGTGCGTGACGGGCAGATTAAAGTTTGTGAGGAAACACTACAATAAGGTTGAGGATTAAGTAGAATTCAAATGGTGAAATAGGGTAATGTATTCTTTCAGATATTATATATGTAATACTTTCAATAGATAAATATATATATTATTTTTCAGTGTTTTGTCAGATCGTCAAGAATATCGTTATGGCAGAAATACCCTGAAATATCGTGATATTATTTCAGGGCCGTATTGCCCACCCCTACCTGTCGCCTACATTACCCACAACGCAAAGTTGACTGCTGAGTGACGTCACTGGAGGTAATTTCCGATTTCACGCAGCCCCCTCTGGAGCTCACACTTTAAATTTTTCGTGTGAAATTGGTGGAGTTCCCCTTTTAAGTAGTGAGAATCTAAAAAAACATCAGCAGGCAAGCTCGGTGCAGAAAGTCGTTACGTAATCTCGGCTGAGGCTTGGGAAAACAACTTGGAGTGGTCTTGGTGGAGCCGCCTTGCCAGGGAGCCCCAGCAGAAGAGCGTTTGCGCTTTAAAAAAGGGAGAACCTCGCTGAGAGGAAATTGGACCTGGCTGTTCGGGCGCTTGGCGTCTTGATTAGTCCGTTTCTTGTCTTGCTCAGCTTTAAAAACAAAGGCACGTCTCAAAGTTCTGCTCTTGAACCCACGGATACAGAGAGCACAGATGTGCGGTTCCTAAAATATTCAACATACAAAAGCAAAGAGCCAACAAATAATTTATTAAAAAAAAAAAAAAAAAAACAACAGCAGAGAGCAAGAGAACAAAAGCCATTTAGTCGGCAGGGGTGAAGTTAACGGTGCACACACGAGGCCTCAGAATGTGTGTGTGTGTGTGTCTGTGTGTGGGTGGTGAACAAGAGGGAACACACGTACAGAACAGGAATATACAAACCCCCGCCCCCACCGCACCCCACCCCAAAGGTGAACCCAGAGCTCCCTCCCAGGGTTGATTGTGGCCCGATCTGGGTTTGAGGCACAACAATGCTCTTTGATCGTGAGCTTCCCACCACGCTTTCAGAGGGCGTCTGTATCTCCGTGCTGACGAGTGTTTCTCAACGGCCTCTGTCCGGCCAGTGCTCGGTGTAACGAATCCCCCCACTTACACCCCCCACACCGCCATCCCTCCCTTCCCTCGCCAGGGATCGCTCGTGCAGAACTGAGCGACTGTACGGTTTCATCTCAGATCATCAGCGCTCGAGATCATCAGTGTTCACATCTGTGGGCGGCTTCCCTTGGGGCGAGTGTTAGCGCGCTGACGGTACTAAGGGAGACGCTCAGTTCTGCGTTGAAGAATGAGTCCCGGGAGGACTGCCGCGCTGTGCCGGTATCTAACCTGAAGGTCCCAGTTCGATCCGAGCACAGCAATCCTTGTGAACTGGACTTTCCGTGTTGCGATGGATCCATTTAAGCAGATTGAGCCTGGCGTTTGGCCAGTCGGTGGTAGTCATGGCTTATCAGGGCTGGGCCTGAGTTCAGTGCAGTCTGGTTCATCCTTATTGGGGGCAACAGGGAGACTAGTGACTCTAGTTTCTAATTGATGGAGCATTCTGCTCACTGTGGCTAATGTCCACTTGCAATTAGTACACGGGTTATTTTTTCCTACGCACGGCCAAATCCTTCCACATTTATGCTGCGTGAAGCAGCAACATCTGCATGATTTGGGCAGCCAAAAGTAAGGCAGAGGTGAACTCCATGAGGTTTGGATGTCCTAACTGGATCAAGTGCCAGATGTGTGCAGGTTTTTGTTTTTGTATTGGCATGTCAGCACCAGAAAGTGCATTATAATCTGCTTAGTAAAATATTCTTGCATTCATAGCAATAGGAGCGACAAAAAAAAAAGAAAAGACAAAAAGATTCAATTGAAAAATGTTTTTTTTTCTCATTATTTTCAGGCGCGTGTGGCATTCGACTTTGTCCTGAGTGTCACAAAGGACATCGCTTTCAGTGTGATCAACAAAGCATTGAACAGGGCAGCGTGTATGCCGTGTTCGGCATGGAGAGCGCCGCAGGGCATTTCTGTCTGACACGAGCAGGTGACTGAGGTCGCCAGCTGTCCTCTATTCTTACCATGAAAGCCGTCTGGAACTTAGCCATTGTTTCCCGGACCAGTAGGTCGCAAGTGCAACTGTGGACAGCACACACCTTTGCTTCCTGCGTGACTGTACGCGCGGTGGCATAGTTGACTTTTAGAGGCCGGAAACAGAATAGGGGGGCACGAGATGTTCGGCCGTTGGGCTGCCTGATAGCCTCCGTCTGGTATTTCCCACGGAAGCCCATCAAGGATTCCTCCCAGAGCAGGTGATGGGAGTGCGGCTCCGGCGGGGGGGGGGCGCGGGGGCGTTGGGTTGTCGGCAGCAGGAACCTCACATGGTTTCCCTCCCCAGCTGTTGTTTAAGCGACATTCCCTGTCCCACAGCTCAGCCAGCCTGTGCAAACCATTTGAGTCTGGAGTATGCCTGCATGCACATTTGTTGTCTGAGGGGGGCAGCTCGTTGGCTTGGAAACCGGACACTTTGATGTCTCAATATTTATTTGAGCTTTTTTTTTTTTTTGACACGGTAGGCACATAATATTCATAAACAACTTGTCTGTTGCAATGATAACAGTCATGATTTATTCCCAGTTATGTCTCTTGCTAAATGGAATTTGGAAGTCTGTTTCCAGCATGCGGCTTATGAGAGCAGGCATCTCCACCCTTTTTAATTAGGAGTTATTTCAGCGATGGAAATAGACATGTAGCGGAACACGAAGTTGCATGTTTAGAGTTTGAATTCTGCGTGAAGCCACGTAGCTTAAATGTTGAATATTGAATTGCAGCTCTCTCAAATTCAAGCTTCCTCGTGGTTTAAATGCCTAAGACATTTAAAGTAAATAAGTGCTAGTTGTGTAATGTGTATTACATGAACCAGAAAGAGCTTTCCAGCGGGACTCCTGAATACACACAGAGGGGAAAGTTGTGTCTCTTTCTCTAAATGATCATGCCCCTCTGCGCCGTTCCGTTCTCCATTCAGAGTCTTGTGGTAAAAATGCGGGGGCATTAAGTGACCCCAGTCCCCTCAGCCACGCCTGCCTGTCAAAGCCCATTTCACCTGTGACCAGTCATCCCCACGGAGTCGCGCACTTTCGGCGACCTCGCATTCTGCACTCCTCCTCCTCATGTACCCCACATTAATGCTTACTAAGGAACAATGAAAGCGTCAGAGTGGCTTCCCACAGCTGCCACAGTTTGCGAAATCGTTGTCAACGAGTTAACGTGACCGAGAACACTTCTCTAAAACTCTCCTTTGTATTGCGTTTCCTTAAACAGCGTCTGGAGTGTGTTAGTTGGGACCGATGCACTGTAGTTATACAGGTAGTGCTGGAGACTTTCACTGGTCTCTGAGCAGCGAATGGTTTGTGGTAGAACAGTTCAATCGGACGCCAGGTGTGTGCGTGGTGCTTAGAACATTTAAACAGTTATGAATCATCTGTTGAAAGAACTAAAATCATGCTGCTGTGAAATGAATTACAGCTTGAACAACACATTTTGTTGCTAGTAAACTTGGGAAAGAGCGGCTTTCTGAAATCAGCGATGAGACATTCATCATGTCACTCTCACCGCCGTGCTTTTCCTGCGATCAGACTTCCACTACACAAGATGGCGTTTGTTCCAAAGGCCTGTTAATAGGCTGGCCTGTGGGAAGCCACCGTTGTAAGAGTGGACTTTAGAAAATAGCGGGATTTTCCCTAGGCCTGCTGTTTCAGAGCTGATAGCATCTTGATGACTGAGCTGAACGCTGCTGGGAGGCCCTATTATGAAGACTTTGCAGGCTTCCTGCTGCCATCCCACACGTTACGCTCCCGAGTGCCACAAATGTGCAGCTACGTGGCTCAAGACATGAGTGCATTTGGCTACACTCCTGTTTTGTGTTGCATTTGGCGGTTGGCATTCGTGCATAGTTGGTTAGTGTAATAAAGTTCCAATGAATGGCCCTAGATGAGATGCAGAGGCATTTGAAACAAAAAAAAAAGAACCCCGAGCTCCGGTCCGTGCCGTAGAGACGTGCAGGTTGCAGCCGAGTTGTGTGAAAAGTTAGCGCATCCCTAAAGGCTGCATCGCTAAAAAGCACCCCTTCGGTTCAGCTCGTTTCAGCCCACAGCGGGCATCCTTGGAGCATGCAGGAAGTGAGGCAGATTAAACCTTTTGGACCTGCTAAGTCAACATGTCTCTGCTGTGTGGTGTTGTATTATTGTTCGGTTGTCAGCTGAGCCTTAGCTCATCGTAGGCCGGCTACGCTCAGCGTCCACGCACTCAACAATGAGCGCTGATCTCTGCAGGCTGTGGCAGAGTGGTTCAGCTGCCCCCCCATCTCTCTGTTAGTGTGCCGGCCAAATGAGCATTATAAGGTAGAGGAACTGCTGGCTGGTCAAAAAAAGACCCACGGTAATATCCCAGCATCCAGATTAGCCCGATATCTGCACATGTGTGTGTGTTTCCAGATCTTTATATGTTATAGAGGAATTATTGGTTAATCCTTTGTGGTGTGCTGATGGAAAGCTTTGGAAAAGGGTGTATATTTTTACTGAGGATCGAATGTGTGTGTGTGTGTGTGCGTGCGGGTGCAAGTGTACCGTGGGGTGGGGGAGGTTTTTTGTGTGTGTGGTTGAAAGGACAGGCAGCAGAATGTTATCCGGGGATTTACCCCCGCGTATTATTATCTGACCAGTTTATTGTTGACTCGCAGGGAGGATATAGGTTAGTGCACAGTAGCAACAGTCATCTCTAAAAGCGCCGCTCTGGTGATCCGTTTAAAATGGCGTCGCAATCCGTGGACTCGTGGAATCGCCAGATGATGCCACCCATAGGCCAGTGGCGTAGCCATACAAACGGTTATTTTCATCATGCCTGAAAAATGCCTGTGTGGAAGTTCATTCCTAATTAGGATTAAGGAAGGGGTCAGGCCGCCTGCACTAGAATGTGAAGCATTTGCAATGACCGCTGCTGAGGCCATCTGTGCAGAGTGTGGTGAGGAGCTAATTCTGGCACTGAGTGTGGCGCGCTTTAACACCGATTTTTGGGGTAGCAGCTCCCAGCTTCAAGCACGGGATTTGACTCTTAACGAAAGCCCCCCCACACACACACACACACACACACAAACATAAAAAAAACAGTTGCAGCGAGTTGAATTAGCCCCCACCTCCTCCTGTTTAGATCTTCTTTAAGCTGACGCCATGGAGCGCCGCGATTCGTTTGGACATTCACCATGTGCGGCGCGTCAAGATTGTTCGCATAACAGAGATGCTGCGGCCAGGGGAGGCCCGCTCCCCCTCTTGCTCTCGTGCTTCGATCGGTTTCTCCCTCCAGAGGCTGACCTGGGCTTGAAAAACGACTGCATCTTGAAGTATGCTCGCGGTTTCCCCGGGTCCCTGTGTAAGCCAGGGAGAGCTGTACCGCTGCTTGCACTTCTTACCTGGGAGGGCTCCCAATTAGCAGACTGCGGGGGCTCTGGCTGGTGCTGACAGCCTCTATAAATAGGGCCCGGGCATTTGTTTTCACTCGTGAGGAACAGCTCATGATTGTAGGCTATGACCCGCGATTGTGCACATTATCATTGAGCTGCAGAGTTTTCCGGACTCACATAGAAATCTGTCATGTATCGCCACCTTTTCCTTCTTTCTTTTTTTTCTTTTTTTCCAGCAGCAGTGCTGAAGTGCGTGAGTTTTGTTTCACGGCGCCGAAAACGTACGTAGGGCTCCAGACACACGTCTGTACACAGTTGTAAATGTCGAATTATGTTTAACAAATCGTAACAGAAAACATAGCCTAGTAAAAACCCACGCCATCGAGGCATAGGCCGAACGTTACATTGTTTAATAAATTGGGATATATATATATATATATATTTGCTACCGACGTTTCTACCCTGGCAAACTCATGGCTTTCGGTGTGTGTATGTGTGTGTGTGTGTGTGTGTGTGTGTGTGAGTTGGCACAGTGTGGAATTGAGTATTTTCGTATAATAGAGTTTAGTGGTTCCGATATATGCTGTATGTTCCGTCTCTCTGACTATGCAGTTAGCTCAAGAGAAAAAAAAGAAAAAGGATTAGAATACCATTTTCTGCATTTCTACATGCTTCATATTCATTATCAAATTCTCAGTCACACTTTATAATTGCGATGGCTATCACAGTAGGATTAAGATGGCTATCTACACTTAGTTTAATCATTCTGCCAGAATAGTGGTAAATATACGTCAGAAAAGGCTGCCTTACTCTCTGCATGTTTAACCCAGAACCCTACTGAACATCACATGCTGTGGGATTCAATTAGGGACATACAGTGGCATGAAAAAGTATCTGAAGCCTTTGGAATTTCTCACATTTCTGCATAAAATCACCATCAAATGTGATCCGATCTTTGTCAAAATGACACAAATATCTAATATCTGGTTGCCCCCTCCTTTGGCAGCAATAACTTCAGCCAGACGCTTCCTGTAGTTAATACAGTGAACATACAGTACAAGTTAATATTGAAAACCATAAAATTACAAAGTAAGTGCCTAGAAAAAAGGGTTGATTCTTACGTTTTGACTTTCACATAAAAGAGGATTAATATCGTTGCACAGGTGACAGACATGGTCCTGTTGCTAATAATTCCTGTTCAGACAGCCAGAGGAGGGGGCACAGTGTTTTAGCAGAAAGTGCAATACTGGAGTTACACTGCATCGCAAATATAACTCCGT
This sequence comes from Coreoperca whiteheadi, assembly GCA_011952105.1. Taxonomy (NCBI): domain Eukaryota; kingdom Metazoa; phylum Chordata; class Actinopteri; order Centrarchiformes; family Sinipercidae; genus Coreoperca; species Coreoperca whiteheadi. Next base: position 19,022,787 of record CM022491.1, on the reverse strand, counting down.
GGAGTATCATGTTTTCCATCAGGATCCCATGACTGGATTTCCGGTGGATAGATTTAGTCCTACACTTCCACAATGTACGTGGTCGATGGTTATTGTGTCTTCAGTCACAATACCCATCGACCATTGTTCTGCTTAATTAAGCATTCATTCACTCCCACTGCCTGAAACTGTGTCACTAAACAAAGGTCCCCATTGGCATGCACGGCTGCTGGGACCATGTGAAGAGGCAGTGTGACACCAAACAACAGCACTATTTTTATCCAGCAACCAGGATCTGATTATCTCAGGGCCAAGATCTTTCACATGACTTAATGAATGAGTAATATCGTCATTGAAGATCAGTGAATATCAGTCCCTTCTAAATGCCTTATTGTCAGGAACAGCTTTGGCGGCATGAGAGGATACATGCCGAAAGAGCGGGGGCCTCATGTTTTAAAGGCACACCGATTGTCCATGTGACACCTCTTAAAAAAAGTTCCGCATTTCTTTATAATGTGCCTCAGCAGCAGCCAGACTGACTTTGTCAGTAGTGTCGCAGCATGTGAGATAATAATAAAGGGATTCAAATAATTCTAATGATATAACAGCATATAATATAAAATAACAAATGATATAATGCACGCTTGTCAGACATGCAATGATTTCAGTGTCCGTTATAGCCGTACAGCTCCGATCCATGTGGGTTTAGGACTGATAAACATGACATGTATGTTTGCTAGCAACATATAGGGCAAAATTAAATGAAAATGAATTAATGATGTGTGACGGTGTTTAAGGAATTTGTCAGGCTCTTAGATGACAGGAAAATAATAAAATTTCATTAGAAATATAAGGCTTATAGGGAAAATAAATAACCGTACCTTATCCTTTTCAGGCGATAAAGATGTGCGACCTGAGTCTTGTGAGAACAGTTAAAGGTTGAGTGAGGTTCACGACTATGGGAGTATTTTTAGACACGTGCATACTCCCTAAATCTGTGAGTCTGTGAAGTGCTGGCTCAACGCAGTGTCTGGGCACCGCGTGAAAGGTGGAAGAGGAAAAGTTGCTTTTCCTACTCTGTGGTCCAGTCCTGTGAGCTAGTCGTACTTAGCTTGAGGTCAAAGTGAGAGCGGGGCCACATGTAGACGCTGACGCTGACACAAAGTGACAGGTTCCCAGGCATTCAGTGACACCATCGGCTCCTCCCCTACCTACCCCCACCCCACCCCCCCTCCACCCTCGCACTGGCTCAGGCCTAGTCTTTGACCCTGCCTAGATCAGAGGGCTCACCAGCAGCAAGGCACATGCGTTGCCCCGGCCTTAGTGGGCCCACAAATCAGGGCCCGCGGCGGCCACATATGTAAATGCGGAATAAATGAATACACAAGGAGCCCCTGTGGGGAAAACTGCACCGTGTTTGAGTACACCTGGAAAAGAGAGGATGCATTTCAATTACCTCCTGATACCAGGATCCAACTTTTCGTTAGACAGAATGAGTTTATCCACCAGGGGTAGAATGGTTGGTGGAAATAAGAGCCTGTCCGGGACGTCATCCTGACTGCCGGATAAACATGTGAATTTTAGGTCAGCTGTTGAGTCTTCCTAGCTTAATTTGATTTAAATGCAACCTTATAGATAAAATGAGCTTTCTGTATTATCCATACTCAGCTGAAGTGCCGTTATGTAGACAGGCAGATGTCTCTCCTTTACCTCCACCTGCAGTTTGCAAAAAAGTCCAACTATTCCGAAAAGATCATTTGAATAACGAGTTGCTAATGTTCTATTAAATGATCAGTATTTTTCGCGCAGCGTTTGACTGACCAGTCACATCAAGGACAGAAATGGGAAGGCAAAGGAAGCTGTGGGCGCTCTTTGCCGCCCTTTACAGGAAACCTATCAAGCTATGACCCAAATACCGACATGCTGTATGAAGCAAACCATGAGTGTAGTGGACCACTCCACCCCTGTCCAGCATGTGATACATTTATATGTAGGTTTAATATAGCTGCATATCTTACATGCACTTGAAGTTTGCTGCTCCTAGAGTGACAAGCTGCTTTGGGTCCATCCATTTGTGCACTGAAACGTGGTGACATTTGCTTAGCAGCTGAAGGAGCATCAGACACATTGATATGGTACACTTTGCTTCCTCTTTACCCACTCTCCACATTTGTGGACATTTTCACACCGATTGACAGTTCTTCCCAGAGGCTCTTTGAGTCATGTAATAAATAAATAGAATTTAGACTACTAGCATGACAACACCAGAAAGGTAGGGGAGGGGATTACCTATGCTTGGGCCTTAGATCAAATTGTAGTTCAGCGCAAGCGCAGGGAAGCAAACGTCCGTTGTTGAAAGCTTCAGTTTGTGATGAAAAAGAGGAAACAATATTTTTTTTCTCCAACCAATATAAGGGGATTTCCCCAGTGGATCAAACCGAGAGATTACTCAGCCTGAAATCTTAACAAGTTGTATTTTAGCTCATGAATAGTTCTTTTGTGGTAATCTCTCATAACCCGCTGACAGCAGAGAGGTAAAAGTAGGTGTGCGCGGCGAGAAGTACGAACGTTGAACATGCACGTGGGGACGGGAGGAGTCCGACACTGCTGCATGGCCACAGCTGTGACAATGCATCCTGGCTGCGTGGTCTTCCGGGCCAGCCCAGCCCTAAAAACCTCTCCCTCACCGTCCCGAGGTCCCTGTTCTCATGGACCCGTTTAGTCTCTTCCTGCCGCGGCCACTAACACAGGCGGGACCCTGTCCAGCGCCGGTCGAGGAAGGGAAATGGGCGAAATGAGAATCCAGTTACTATGGAAATATCGCCAATATTGCTATGGGAACTGGAGCACCAGGGCACGCTTTGTCTAGGATCTAGCTGTAATCGTCTCTCAGAAAGAAGCTTATGGTAATATGTGATGCTCTTATGAATTAATTTGTCAGGCTTTGTGTCCCAGCTGACATCACAGACTTTTATCCAATGGAAATTAGCGTCTCCTCAGGGTAAAAGCATGCAAGACATGAGAATGTTTCAGCAAGACGCTGTTCGGCGTTTTGCTTGCCTCCAATCAGTGCCCCAGTGTTACAGAGCGTGGTTTAAAGATCTATATTGAAGGGCCATTTCACTAATGATTCACAATCACATCATTTGGCTTGTAACTTGGCACAGCATAATATTCCACTGAAAGGTTTTTAGAAAGGGACTACTAGACACTTTTCTGTTTCTGCTCCTTTCAACTCTTCCCTTAACACCTAGAGATTGCTCTTTCCTGGCTCGGCTATATTGCGCTCAGGGCTCACAGTGAACTTTCAAGCACTGTGAGCAGAAACTTAGCGGTCATGTGTGCAGTGCCAGGAACTCTAACCTAGTTCGTTGGAGAACATAAACATTTACACACCTTTTTTTTTTTTTTTTTTTTTTAAAAAAGGTTTTTCTTTTTCTTATACTCATTTAGTTTTTTATAAGAGACAGTCTTTCACCTGCCTTAATGAATGAGTAATAT
>CM022491.1:19004736-19019282 GCA_011952105.1 Coreoperca whiteheadi | reverse complement strand
GTTGGAGATCATAAGCTCTTACACACTTTTTTTTTTTAAAAGAGGTTCTGTGCGCTTTCAGTATAGAAATTCCAGACTCTTTTAAAGGGACGCACAAGTGAAACCCCACAGGACACGTCTGGCAACCTCTTAACACAGCGAGAACTGTGAAGGGCAGGTCTTCATCCGTCTATCTGGGTCATCTAGTCATTCTGAGGGACTTTAACCAACAGCAGATGAGTCAATAATGACAATAGTCGTTAGTGGTAGCCCTATATTCAACTGGAGATCATGCACTTAAGAGCATATCTATATTTTAAGTCGTGTAGACGTTACTGGTGCCTAGCAGCCCATTACTTTGACGAGTCCTTGTTATGGACTTGCTGATTTGTGAATCCTTTTCGTTTGATTATTAAAGCCTCCTGACTTTCTACAACACACATTTACATTGCTAATTACCTGTTTGTTTGCTTGCTTGGTGTTTTCGTGTTGACTTTGGTTAGCTTTTGAAGTGATGATGAACACGTTTCTGGCCTCTTTTTTTTTTTTTTTTTTTTTTTTTTCATTTTGCTTGTGCAGTCAAGTTCCTTTTATTCAGAGGCCGTGGCGAGGGCGAGCAGCATAGGGTGGTGTGTTTTTATGAACGAGGAACCAGTGCTCCCAGGTGTGTGTGTGTGTGTGTGGGGTGGCTCTTATCCACCACAGCGATAAGAGCGTGCTTTCACTCCGCACCAGCCATTTAGTTGTTTGCTTCCTTGGTTTTGCTTCTTATGTTTCCACATAGGTTTAAATGCTGAATCCATATCGGGGGTATCTAGGCCGTATTATTCATGTAACATTAGCTTGGCTGTGTAGCATGCATGTATGCACCTGGCTCTACACGTGTGTTTGGATGCGCATGCTCAACCTACCTCGCTTACATAAGGTGAGATGGCCTTAATGTAGCACAGCAAATGTGCGACACATACAGTATATTCTCTCCTGTTTTCATTTTAGAAAGTGCTGAAAAACATATCATTCGGAGGACACAGCCTCGGAGATGTCAGTGGCTGGTGTTCGAGCAGCAGGCTGGTTTTCCCGAGATGAAGAGGGTTTTCCCGTGTTGAACAGGCAAGAAATTTCTGTTGGACCAGGCAAGAAATAAACGTGCTGAACAGACAGCACTCCTTCTTCGTGAAATCAGTGGAATCCAGCGATTCAGAATGAATACAAATATAACAGAAGCACGTGAATCGCCGCATTGTTGGTGACATCAACAGCTCGTTTGCTCACAGAGGGCCCCGACGCAGCTGAGAGGCTCCGTGCAACTCGAGGAGCGCTCGACTACGTGAAGCGCTTCCAAACTAAATCTGGCTGATAGTACGTGGAAGTGGGTGTGTGTGGACTTTGATGTCAGGTGTCTTCCAAAGGGCTTTGGGAATATTCTCCACAGGCACGAGGCGGAGATGTTCCACGGGGAATATCACTCGGTTGCTTAATTGAGTCTTTCTATTTATGATACCGGCCTCACCTCTCTGGATTCACCCGAGCAGCGGTGCAGGAAACAAGCGCCATTTCCTGGGAGAAGGTGGTGGTGGGGTGGGGGGGGGGGGGCAACATAAAAAAGGAGGGATTCATTACACAGTGCAGGCATCAGGAAATACCCAGCTCCTCAGTGCCTATTGTATTATTCAGTGATGTAAAACCTGGGGGGGTTTATGAGGGCATTACACTAAGATTACAGAGAAAACCCTACGCCCAGAATGGGGGCGGCAAAGGAAGATTAAAAAAAACCAAACATTGATGCAGATTTGCACATCTCACGCAGCTGTGTCCAACCCAAGAAGGAAAGAATAGAGAAGGGAAACAGAGGAATGAAATCCAGGGCATATGTAGGTCACTGAGCACCTGCACGGCCTAAAAGCTAATCATCTATATCTTTGTCATGCACTGCTTGGCTCTAGTGTGTCACGGAGTCAAAGTTGTGTCCCATTTTCACGGTGTCCCGACGCGAAAGCCAAAGAAGACTGACGGGTAGGTCTCATTGGCTGCGTTTGGTACGAGAGATGAGGCCGGAATACAGACAGGATGAGTATGACATGATCATGTGCCAGACAGACTGGAGGAGAGATGGGAAACACTGCTCTCATAACGCACAGTCAGCGCTTCCTGGGCCTTCAGCAAGCGCCGATACTTTACTGGGCAGTCCAGCTGTTTCTTGCTGTAACCCAGTTCGGGGGGGGGATGCCACCTTTTGGCGAAAGGATACCCAGAAGGAAGCAGGCGTTTAATTGATCGTTCCAATATTTGGGAGGAGGGTTATTTAAATCCAGCCCTGATAGTTGAGCTGTATGGTGTCTGCTGTAATGTTCAGTGTCCTTTAGACGTCTGCCTGTAGCCCTGCCCCCCTTCCTTTAAATCAGAGATACTTTATTTCAGTCCGAAGTCATAACTGCTTAGCTCTTCCTGTGTTCCAGCTTGGGTTATAATGTGGATGCTTTAGTCTTTTTGAGCGGTTTCACGTGTTTTCCTGGACAGCTGTTTCCGTGGCAGGCCTCTCGAGCGTTTTATCTCTACATCGGGCTCCCTTAGGCACCTTATCTGCACTAATACTCTACGATTTAAGGAGGAGGACAGGGGGGGGGGACGGGGGGGGGGGCGGGGGGAGGGGGCTTAAACCGAGAGCTGCATTTACTGGAAAGTCATAGTACTAAATGAATCACCTGGAATAATGTATTGTCAACTTTGGATTCTGTTCCACACGGCATATTCTGATATTTTGGATTCTTGGCATACTTGGCCTCGGTATTAAGTTACACAAGTACATGCCGTGCATTTGAAACTTAAACCCAGACGTAAGAGGAAAAACAGAAGTGCACATGGATCTATATGGTGGAGCAGGTATCTGCACCAGCGTGTAAACGTGGATTCAGTCATATTTGTTCCTTTCAGTGTAAAGACAAGATTGCCCTTCAGTCACTTTCCATCAGAGGCCAGTTTACATTTGTACGAGAATGTAGCGACAGCACAAGGAGCGCTCGGAAACCCTGAGAGTTGAGAAGCGTTTCTCCTCTGTGCACAGCTTTTAATTCTGCCAGAGCTGCGTGGGCTTTTCTGCGTGTGGCGCTGTGGAGGGGGAGCTAAATAGGTGGCGGGCTTTGACTGGATCGACGGTGTTTTGACTGTCACATATCTGAAAATAAGTGCAGATTCACATACTTACTCCTTTGCAATTCTTTGTTCAAGTTCTCAGCACCTAGAAAACAATACTTTTGTAGGTTTGTCAAGAACTTTTTCATTCAGTGCTTTATAGAGCTAAACTTATTCCACTTGGGACCAAACTTTATTATTATAAATAACGTCTTGAGATGCAGAGCCAACTCAAATATTTACTGAAATTAAGGTTTGCAGTCAGAACAAATAAAGCTTCATTGTTGTCCTCAATTGTTGTACTTTCTTTCCCTATAGGGAGCATCCAATGATAATACTATACTTTTGATCCCTGTAGGGGGGGGGGGTCAAGGTCGGCTACAGAGCAGAGTTTTGCTCCTGGACTCTTCAGCGGGGAAGATGTATCTTCATACTTATTATTTGTCACCAATATACTTGATAGAAAGAAAAAATGCCTCTTCGCGTTCATGTAGCATTGATCACGATGAGCACATAAATAAGGCCTGCGAAAAGGATTTTACAGTGTTTATACCTACATTGTATCTGATAAAGGAATATCAATAAAGTGCCAGCATGAGCTCCCATCCGCACAACGTCCTGAGGGTAGATGTCTTATTGTCAAACGTAGCTGTGACCTGCTTTTGACCTCCATCTGTGTTATCACACGGATGGTCGGCGGTGGCTAGAAACAAGCTGTCGTCTTGTCATGATCTCCAGAAAGACCGTGGGCTAATCAGCTTACCCTGTCTGCTTTAGCAGGTGACCCTAGACACTGCTATACATCCAGATGACAGGTGGTGGAGGTCAGGTTATCCCCATTTGAACAGTTTTTTTTTTTAATTAGAGGCCCCCGAGCATTTTCACCACTAATCGGTAGCAGACTACACCTACATACGGCAGTATGTGATCGTTTAGAATCTCTTTGTGGTCGTTCTTTGTCTGTTTGTGGTCATTTTGTCACTTGTCATCATTTTGCGTTTTTGGCTCTTTTTAGTCGTTTGTTTTGTCTCTTTTTGTTGTCGTTTTTTTGTCTCTTTGTTGTCGTTTTTTTTTTATCCCTTTTTGGTTGTTTTCGTCCCTGTAGTCGTTTGATGACTGTCCAACCAGAAATATTATCAGTCCCATCATACAGAGGGCCTGGTCCAGGGGCCCTGGGCCTGTACCTGGTAGGCCCGTTCAGTAATCCATCCATGATACTCATAAGCCAACTACCTATCACCTTCTGACTCTGGTATTGGGGATACGCAACATTTTAGCATTTGATGCTTAGTCCACAAGAACATGCTCCAAAGTTGGACAACTACTAAAAATGTGCATTTCACTTTTATCATAATCCAGGTCACCTTGATGTTATAATCCATTTCTATACAGTGGATCACTGAGTTGTATCATTGCTTGAGTGGCCTGTATACTGTAAGACAAATGTACTAAATATGACTGCAGTCTCTTCCTGTGGTGGGTGTTCAATAAAATAAACCCATGACAGGAGTTATGAATGATATTACAGTTCACCTTTATTCAGTTTCTTTAGATTCAGCCAGAGGTTGGCAGGAAGAGAGGTTCACAAATGGAGATTAGGCATTCCATAGATTTTTTTGCGACAGTGCAATCTGCACAAGTGACCCAGCAACCAAGAGCCAGACCGTCATTTTATGTCTCTGGAAGTGTTCATGAGCGTGTTCCTCAGTTAACATTCATGTGGAAGTGACTTTGTGTGGATTTGTTTGTGGACACGGGCTGTCAGCATGATTCAGCAGTGTCCCCTCCCAAGGCCCTAGCCCTCCACTACGTACCAACACAGATCTTTCCAGGGTGCTTTTGCACCATTAGTCCCACATGGGCAACAGCATCAGGCTCAGCGAGCGAGAGAGAGAGAGAGGGGCGGGGGTGGGGGGCTCGGCAGGCGTTTGAACTACTGGCATGGGGAGCTTGCCCTGAAAAGGGCACATGCCTCCCTGCGCAATTATCCACTGTGCATAGAAACAGCACCCCCCCCCCCCCCCCAACACATACACACAGAGACACACACACACAATGGTTTGACCAAGACAACTAAAAATGGAAGATGGAGCACGGGGATGTTAAGATCATTGACGTTTATCTTCACCGTAATTGTGTTTGTGAATTGCAAAAGGAGTGAACGTGTTACAAACATCCCGAAGGAGAGCGCTTATAATAAGCACAGCACATCAGCGGACGTCAGCTGGTATTGTGCACATCGCATGAGATCATCCCTGTATCATGAAAATTCATGCACTGGAGAGTCCCATTTTGGCATCGCCTCCTCTCGCTTGTTTTGCAGGCTACTTCAGCGCGTTAGCAGTGGTCCTGAGAACAAACAACGACTCCCCTTGGACTGATGAGTTTGACAGTAAGAGCTCATGAACACGTACTGCCACAACAAACGAATACAGTTTGTCTTTTTCACATGCGTTTCGAAATGAATTTCCTGTCGTCATATCACTCCCCTCGCTCTCTCTCTCTCGCTCTCTCTCTTTATCCTGCAGAAATTGAGTTGTCATGTTTGATTGAGTCCATTTCGACAACCAGTCCCAGGATTGAATGGAAGAAGATAACAAGCGAGGGACCGAGTTACGTGTACTTTGACAAGAAGATCTCGGGTAACGTATAAAAGGCACAAACAAGTCAACTTTCAGCATCTTCCGTTTTCGACAGTTTATACATTTGTCACTGACGTTGTTTTTCTTCCGACAGGTGACCTGGAGAACAGAGCGGTGATCAGAGAACCTGCCACATTACTGATAACCAATGCCACAAGATCGGACACAGCGAAGTACCGTTGCGAGGTCACCGCCGCTGATGACCACAAGTCATTTGATGAGCTTGTGATTGACCTTGTTGTAAGAGGTACTCTAACTTACTTGCCACATCGATTATTTTAGCCCTGTGTTGCGTGTGGAGTAAAAGATATGAGGCAGATATACGAAAAATATGATAAAGGATTATTCTAAATGGAGAAAAACCAGTCATTATTATGCCCTTAAAGAGAGACCTTGCCTAGTGATTCACACTTTGGACGCTGTAAGATGAAACCGTGTTGTAGGTCGCACCAACCCCTTGGCATACATATGAGGATGTGTTATGACCAGACCTGCCCAGCTGCAAAGGCGTGTTCTGGGCTATAAGAGGAAACCTCTGAAACTGCATCTGCTCTGAACTGCAGTGCTAAAGAAAGCAAGCGCTGCGTGTTTTGGCGGCGTGTTTTGGCACGGGCCAAAAATCATGTACCCCGTCCGGTTCCGTCAATGCTGTCAGTCCAGTGAACCATGAGAGGTTAGGGTGACATTGTTTTTTTTTGTTTGTTTGTTTTGTTTTTTTTTAAAGCGCCAAAGTCAATCATAGACCCGGCATCATGAAAGAATGTGTCAGTTAGTTTATCACTGTGAGGCTTACAGAACATAAACCCTCATCTGAAGTGAATGCTCGCCATGAAGACATCGTGTACTGCCCGGTGGTAGAAGAAGCGTTCAGATCCTTTACTTAAAGTTACTGCAAGGAGTTTTTAACTGGTTATGAAACAGTCTCAATTTAATACTGATACCTCTAAATGACCTACGTGAGCAAACAAGACCATCAGCGGGAAGAATGGCTATTTCTATACCGTTATTCTTTAGGGATGTCACCGCGTCCGGTTCCCAGCGAAATCCGATGAAACGATTTACGGCAGGCGCCACGCAGACCGTAAGTGCCCGTGCTTACATTTCCCCGGGCATAGCTTCGCAGTGTGTAGCATGTTAGCCAGTTAACGGAAGCAGGAGGAGATTTTTCTTTTAGAGAATTTGAGTTTTTGACGTTATATTTTGTGGTTATGGTTGATACTGGATCAGCAAAGAGAAAAAGAAAATAATTGAGCGAAGAGCGGGATTTGAAAAACCGATCCTGTAGTGGCCCTCTTCCTCCTAGACAGGTAGGTAAATACGTCTTTGCCTACGGCTGTTAGTTTGGACCTTAGCATATAGGTATACTGTAGGTCACGGTGGACATCACTGGCATACAACTGGCTTATAACGTAACATTTTATGTTGGCCTTGCTACCGAGCTATATCTTGCTGTTGGATTATTATTATTATGAAGATAACATTAGGGAATGCTGATCACTTTAGCTTTCTCAACAAAATTGCTATTACCGAGCAACCAAATCTGTTAGTTGTAGGCTTCCATGTTACCTAGGTGTATGATCAACACTAAAGGTTTCACCATTGTTATTAATCTTGCATAGCCACAAATAGATGCATGTATAAACCTTTTTTTAATTAATAATAAGTTGCGTCTTTCTTTCACTGGCTTCCCAAAGAAAATGCACGCTCTAGCCAGATCATGATCTTTTATGACACAAGGCGGTGGAAACACGGCCGCTTGTCCACAGGGGCCGCCAGAGTCAATACAAAATTAAAGTTCCTTGTAGTAACTTTAAGTAAAGGTAGCAGTACCACAAGTAGAAGTCCTGCATTTAAAACCTTACTCAAGTGAAAGTATGAATTATTATCAGTAAAATGTACTTAAAGTATGGAAAGTAATGGTACTCATTATGCAGAAAAATGTTCCCTGTCAGTGTTTTACTATTATATATGATGTTTTAGGACTAATATTATTGCTGCATTAATGCGTATTTTACTACTGTAGTTGTTTACGGTTGCGCTAAATATAAGTACCGTACAATTTCAATTAAAAGCCGAGTCCCTTTTCCTGGCTGGGTGTGGCAACACTTTAAAAGAAATAAACGCAGGTCTCAATTGGACGCCGGGTCTGGTTATAATAGACGTTCTTTGGATGTATAAAACCTCTTTAAGCCCACCGGGTGGCCCGCTTGAGCTAGTTCGAAGCTGCTTGGATCGCGCATACAAAAGTTTAAACCTATGTCAATATGGACATGCTACACATCGTTAGATCGGTTAGATTCACCAGGCTTCAATCGTTCAGTTCATTTTACGGAAACCAGGAGCACCGAAGTATAATTCATTCAGATTTACCGGCACGGTAAACAAGAGAGACGGACAAAAAGTGGTGACTCCCTACCTTTGAGGCAGTCATAAAGTCTGAATATGTGTCCATTCCTTGATTATTTACCATAGTTCCCATCTTTGTTAAGCAAGAGTTCATTGCGAAAGGAATTAAAGGCCGGTCCCATATAGATGCCTGTCCCAAATATAGGCCAGGTTGAGTTCAGTGATTGAAGCAAATAAAAGCCTCGGCTATTAATTGAAGTTTTACAGTACGTTATATATTTTTTTGGGTCATTTAAACTACAGCATCATATTCTAAAGGCTCATATGTTTGTAGAGTCGTTGTTCTGTGAGAACCACATATCTCTATAAAGTCAACTTTTTTCAGCTTTGTGACGATGTCCAACTAATCCAAGGGGGGGGTTTCAATAGTTTTTTGTAGCTTCGGAAGTAGGTTATTTTTCTGAAAGAATCCCTTCACTAAACAGGAAGAGTATGAACAGTTGTAATCTGTAAAGTAACTAGTAACTAAAGCTGTCAGACAAATGTAGTGGAGGTGAAAAGTACAGTTTTTGCCTCTGAGATGTAGCGGAGTAGAAGTATAAGGCTGAATAAAATGAAAATATGTAAAGCACAAATACCTTGAATTTGTATCTAAGCACAGTACTTGAGTAGATGTACTTAGTTACATGCCACCACTGATACTAACTTTGGTCGTATGTTTTGTGTCACCACAGTAAAGCCAGTGGTGCCAAAATGCAGTGTCCCAAAATCAGTGCCTTTTGGGAAGTCAGCTGAGCTGAGCTGTGTGGAGGACGAGGGCTTCCCCAAGTCTCAGTACCAGTGGTTCAAGAACAGGGAGGAGATTCCTGACGACCCGAAGACCAGCTTCAAGTTCTTCAACTCCACATACACGCTCAACGCAGAAACGGGAACCCTGGTTAGCACGTGTGCGCATGTGTTTGGACAAGGACACGCATGAGTGGCAAGGGCGGGGCGGCGGGGGACGGTGGCCCGACGCCCAGGGGCGGGGGGCAGATATTTTTGGGGAGACAGTTGATGGTGCAAGAGGGCTCGAGCCACGAGGGGGATCTGCTGGCCTCGTTTGCACATTCCTCATCTCTCGCTGGCCTTCCAGCGCAGCTCGATCTGCTCGGCGGCTCGCCTCGAACACTCTCCTGTCAACCTCCATGCTGGCCTCTAAGATGTGACAGCCCACAGCATACTACAGTGTTTGTCTTTATGCAAAACTAAAGTGGAACAAACTATTTAAGTCTGCATTCATAAACTAATGAAGTTTAGTCTCTTTGCAGTTAGCCCTCCTCTACTCCCACGTGAGGAAATAATACCCGCCCAGACTGATGTGGAGAGTGGAATTCGTGAAATGCATCATTATTTTGTATTAGAGTAGATGACATCATTTGGCCACGAAGAGTTGCATCTTCATAATTTTTGGGAACTTGAAGAAACCCAGAGACCTTGTTGCTTATCGCGTTTTGTTTTTTCCTTTCTTGTTATTTTATGAACATTTCTTCATCGCAAGACACCACAAACGTCTGATTTGCATGGTTCTACGTTGCGTTATTTCTGCAGTTTTACACTATTTATATATATTTTTGCTTAAACGTGAAAAAACAACAACATATAAAAAGCTGAACTTCCACTGTGTATATACACAAAACAATTGAAATAAAAGGAAAAATACAATACAAAGTTGTTACCAAAAGGCAAATAACAACCATAATCCATTTATTCATTTACATGTTTTGGAAATCTTCTTGTAAACCCAAAGGTAGACTTAACGGTCTCCCTACAGCTATCATTCAAATAATTTTGCGAACATTTCTGATAGGACATAATAGTGAGTGCAGTGAAATGTCATTGCACAGAATAGCAGACTATCCAAGGTTCTATGTAGTTTTTGAAAGGCTAATGTAATATAGCACCACAACCTTCTCTAAATCCCTGAGGATTTAATCTGATATCAGCAAAGAACACCTCTGACCAGAGAGTCGGTTTCATTTGTTCACTCTATTATCAGAAGCACACAGCAGTAAGTCCAGTTCTGTTTAATTTTCATATTTAACATCGCCTGACATGGTAATGACAGTTTGTCTCAAAAGAACGTAAATGTGGCATGGCTGTCGCGCCTTCCCTGCACACAGTCCCAGTGCTGTTATTTCCCTCCATGCTACATGCTGCTTCTGGGACTTTCCACTGACTCGGTTTAACACCAGTCTATCCTACAATGTATCTAACAATACATAGAAATCATAACAGGACAGATCATGAGCCAATATGTTCCCAAGCCTTCCATAAACAACTGCTGACTTAACGCACAGTGACAGTGTGAGCATTGGGTTCGGGCTGGCGTTAATCAGATTCATGTTTGTGGCTTCTCCAATGCAGAAGTTCGTCGCAGTCCGAAAAGAAGACGCAGGCGAGTACTTTTGCCGAGCGAAGAACGATGCAGGGTACTCTGAGTGTCCCCCCCAGCAGATGGAAGTCTGTAAGTGCGTCAGATAACCCGGGCTGCGAGACGCTTTGATGCCGTGTCATTTAAAGAAATATTGGAAGACTATACTCCACTGTGCCATCCTGTCCATAAAGATCAGGTTAGCCCAATGTCAGTGTTTAATTTCTACATTCTTACTCGAACTCCACAGATGACATTGATGTTGTGGGGATTGTGCTGGGAGTGCTGGTGGTGGCCATAGTGCTCTTAAGTATAACAGCGGGGATCTGCTGTGCATACAAGCGAGGCTTCTTCTCCAGCCAGAAACAGACGGGGAACAAGTAAGACATCCTCCCATTCACGTGATCCACAAATACATGTATTCCTCTCTCTAACCAGCACCACTTCAACCTACTTTCTTTAAAACCGTAATGTGCTTGGTGTCTTTTAGTTACAAAGTTCCAGCTAAAGGAGACGGGGTGGACTACGTCAGGACGGAGGATGAGGTTTGTAGACAGGAGTTGGATCTATAGAATCCGCAAATGATGCTATTACAGGAGAATATAATCCATTTAAAAACTGGCGAAGGACAGTCCAGTCAGCGTCAAAGCTAAGGTGGCAAATCAATCTAAAAACTATAATATAGAGTCAGCAGTAATGCAAAGTATAGAAGTGATGGTTAATGGGCTAAACCTGGCAGATCCGCCTGTACGCTCCCTCAATTATGTGTACGCACAGAACCAGGCGTGCACCGTTTCCCTACACATAAAGTGCTATTTATAAGAGACAAATGTTGAGGTGAGACGGTGCGCACCTCGCACACGCTTTTCTCGAGATGTAAAATAAGGTGACAGACGGTTCAGGTTGTTAGCCAGCTTCAGTTTGTAACCGTTGTCAATCAAAGGAACATCTAAAGACTCGATTGGGCTCGGTTTTATCATTCTTTTATTGGAGGCATAATGATATTTCCTTGTGTTTATATTCTTTTCATTTCATCCTTTTATTGTGAAGCCCCGTGTTTGATATGAGCAGTCTAAAGTAAACCTCTGATTATTTTTTCTTGATGTACAGTAGACGAGGTTTTACAGGGACAGTCACGTGTAACGACAGCAGCTCTGGCAGTGTTGGGAAACCTTGCCGATGAGGCGCCATCAGTAAAAATTGCGCTTCATTTCCTGAAGTTCTACCGAGTGGTCGGGCAGGCACGCGCACAAGCAGGCTCTCTCAGTCTGATGACGAGAATGCTTGTGCATCTGTCTGTAAATCCGCACAGAGGTTTCTGAATCGTGCCCTTGGTGTGGCTCATCACCTACATTTATAATGTGAAAAGTTGAGTTGAGGGGCGGCCTGGCTTGGTGGCAGAACGGTTGCCTCCCAAACGGAAGGTTGGCGGTTCGATCCCCCAGCCATGCGCCGAAGCATCCTTGAGCAAGATACTGAACCCCAAAATGCTCCCGAAGCTGCGCCTTCGGTTTGTGTAAGTCGCTTTGGATAAAAGCGTCTGCTAAATGTAAATGTCAATGTAACTAATTCCCGTTGTGTAAGCTGTCAAGGGAGGCAGATGCGAGCTGTTGGAGAAAGGGGCTGTAAACTCTCTCCCAAAATACAAATACGAACATGTACGCATTAAACACCGTTTGTCTGGGTGTTGCCTACAGGGGGACTTCCGACACAAGTCGTCGTTTGTTATCTGAGAAAGGGGAGCAGCGGATGGAGGGGGCACCGTGCTGAGCGAAAGACGTGACGTGTGGGGGCCGTACTCCGCGGTGTCGGACCCCGGAGCTGCCACGGTTCACGCGCCGAGCTCAGCATGGCTGAAATCCAGCTACTCGAGTTTGCCAAAGGTGACAAGATTCCACAGGAAAACGATATCTAAAACTATAAACACATGTAGGGACTGAGATCCATTTGTCAACTTTTACGACCACCAACCGAATTCTTCTGCTAGATTATGCAGTTCTTACTTTACAGTCATTGCGTGGGTTTGAACACCAATCGAGGTGGAGAAAATGAAACTTTTCTTTGTTCTGCCAGGTAGAAAAAGAGGAGTCTCTTTCCTCCAAAGTCAGTCTACCATGACACCTTTCTACTGTAAACATTTAGCTTCAAGCCTTTTGTCATTTGTATAACATTTCTTTTCTACTGTTGAAATTTGTCGGACTATTTTTGATGGAATATATTTTAAAATGCCTATAGATAAAGGTTTACTTTTTTAAATATTTGTAAAATACTAACATGTGGTTTTTGCTTCTTTTGTTGTTGTTTTTTTTTTTTATATATTCGGTTGTGGATAAAAAAAAAAAAAAAAGTAACACATTAACCACTCTGCGTCAAGCTGTACGCATTTACACCTTTGCAATCGGAAGAAAGAAAGGCAAATGGAAAATGACTTGTATTAGCATATCAAGACGTGGTCTTACATATTTAATTTCTCCGCTGGGAGTGCCCAGTTTCTGTTGTGACAGACTTCCATGTTAATGTTTGTAGATAGTCTTCGTAAGAGGCTTTGAAGAGTGCCAGTCAAATGCTGTGAAACACTGTACACGATCAGTGCTGCATTTTCTTGATTTTTAAGTGTCCTTCTATGCTTGCTGTTAATCTTGTATATATTGCATTTACTGTCCAGGATAGAGTTTTGCTGTCATACGTATGTTCAGTATTACACTATGTGGATGATGATGATGATAACAATAATAACAATAAGACAGGGTTTGTAAGTTAACCCTCCGGACCCAAACAACACTAGAGGAAAATCTGCATGAGAAGTTGTAATACTTTACTGTGCTGTAAAACTAGATATCCTACTTTTATCGCCATAAACACCTCCATTTGAGCTCTAAATAGAAACCAATAGGATGCCCTGATACAGAGAACAAAGCTCGCCCTGTTCCTGTGAGACGACAGGACTTTAGTTTAACTACTGAGTCACCGATTTTTAAGCTGCAAGTACGAGACTATTGCAGTCCGATAGAATACATGAATCACAATGTACAATCTTTGACATGACTGCTGGTTGATATTTGCCGATAGAAGACTCTTTGTGTTAGTACTTGTGCTAATTAGAGAGTAGGCCACATCTAACATTTCTAACCGTTCGCTGGGACAGTTTTAGTTGGAAAGAAAAGTCATCTTAGGTTTGACGGAAGCTCATATTGTGCTCATTCCTCTCAGCACAGCTGTAGGCACGCCGGACCGACCCTACACCTCAGTGTTGCAGCAATATACAGCTGGGGTCTGGAGGGTTACCAGTTGTACTGCTTGTATATAGATATTTCTTTTCTCTCGCTCTCTCACGATTATGTAAAGTGGTGAAAAATGTAAACATTTCCTATTTGAGGCGACATGAAACTCTTTCCATTTGTAAGACTGTGAGAAGGTAACATGTTATCATATCATTCATAACACGTGAACAAGAGCTTCTTAGCAGCAGCACGGCAAATGCCTGGCGTAGCGTCCGGGCAGCCCAGACGAGCCTCTTGCTCAGCTGTTAGGAATGTGTCGGCACGTGTGGTACAATGTTAGCTGAATATCAGTCATGGTAGAGACGATCTGCCCAACGTTTGCACATAGGAAGTTGGCAACACACTGCTCGGGCTTTCCCCCCAAGCACAACGCGCTGCATTAAGGAACCAAGAGAAACCGTTTCGAAGTGCGCTAATAAATCCCAACAGGGTTCACAAGGGAAGCCCGCTACAGGTACACTGGGTGGTGAGATGCAAGTCGAGCGGCAAAAACCGATGCATACGTTTCCCCATCATTTGTACAAATGTCATTCCTCTTAAGTGCCTTCTGCCTTTTTAAAGTAGCCCGGTTTCTCTACAGCCATCCTCTCTCCCACTTGTGCATTTCTAAGACACCGTCGGAGGCGTCATGTTTGGCGTTCGTTTAACCACAAGCACGGCGTTTGAGAGGAATGATATCGCCGCAAACCCCCACCCCCCCCCCCCCCCCCCCCCCCCACCTCCTATACCTCAACCACCATTTCACTCATTAGTCGG